>JAKTUQ010000023.1:0-247740 GCA_030556775.1 Scheffersomyces quercinus | reverse complement strand
GTGATGCTGCTATCGTCAAGATGGTCCCAACCAAGCCAATGTGTGTTGAGGCTTTCACTGACTACCCACCATTAGGTAGATTCGCTGTCAGAGACATGAGACAAACCGTCGCTGTCGGTGTCATCAAGTCCGTCGAGAAGTCCGACAAGTCCGGTAAGGTCACCAAGGCCGCCGTCAAGGCCGGTAAGAAGTAAGCTGTTTAGATATTAGTTTGTTTAGTCAGTTTATTGAATACAGTTTTGAAGTATTAATTTTTATAATCTAAATGTAGAGATGTAGGGAGACGATGCCTGAAGAGGAAAGAATTTACAATATGAATGATTACATTCTATTTAGGCTCTATGGAACAGTCATGTTAGTCTATCAGAAATGCTGCAAAAAGGTTCGGATTTTGCATTTAGTAAACTAGAGATGACATCCCACATAGAGATCTTACTTAAGCCAATTTTCCAGATCCAAATCCACAAAAAAGCGGCTTGTTCTGTCGTATTCTTCACCTGGTAAGTGACTTCGTCGTCAAAAATTTTCAGTGAAGATCAAGAATAACTCTCCTGTATATATTCATAATATGTGCCGAGAAAGAGAAGTGGACTCTGATAGAGTGACGTCTTAATGGCTGCAATATTTATCGTTTATGATTTTGATTAGGGAAAACTTTGAGAACTAATAGATAGTTACGATAGTGGTGGGGAGGTTAATATAAAAAGGTATTTTATAGAGTTGATTCATAATAGTGTTTGAATAATTTATTAGAACGGCATTTCGTTAAGATAATTGCAAAATTCGTTAAAATATGGTTATGAATTAGATTAATACTACAATTTTTTAAGCTTATCCCCCGATCGTAGATGTATTCTAGATGATTAAGCAGTATATATATACAGTCAGCATCTTCTCTCGTCATTCTCCTACGTATATCTATATAAAGCCATGGAATGGTGGATTTGTTTATCAAGCAAGCTAAGAAAGACCCGCTAGTCCTCCTTTCAACCCGCATTATATCCCTTACTTTCCTATCCTGTTGTGGCTCCAATTGAAACCTATTGACACACACCGTTTAATAAATTGAATAGATAATAGTTACATGAACACCGGTTACCACCACGGTTATCTGATCTCGCTGTCACATACTTCCTCTGGCTGCTAAATCCACGCCTTGTGTACATGACAGCCGAAACACGTTCCAACGCAGGAAAAACAGAATGACTTTTTACGAAGATCGGTATTATTTTCTTATGTACCGAAACGGCTGTATTTTCATTCTCCGCATTTGTTTGGTTCATTTAGAGAACGCCAATGATGCAAATGGGCTTAGTAAACTACATAAAGCCTTGTTCAAAGATGCAAAGAGTTTGATAGGGTCGCTTTCTTATTATTATGAAAGGCAGCTGAGTAGAGGTATTGAGTATTATGAAGTCTAGAGAAAAAGTAACTGCAAACGCTGTGGACTCTCAGAGCAAAACCTATCGTGAATTTACCGTCATACTTCTGTCTGCAAAATCCAGCGATTTTGCAAGCTACAAGTATGCCCACAATTTAGAATCAGAGAAATTCACAAAAGAGTTAAAGAAAAGTAAAAGTGAAGATGTGGTAGTCCTTGATCATACACCAACTCCAGCGGACACAATTGCTCATTTGAAGCTATTACGTGCCTTCGCTGAATTGAGAAAGAGAATAACCAGCAGTGATGAAGGGTCACAACAAGCGACTAAAACCTGGCAGGTTTTCGTCACGAATGCTACGAGGAGGTTCATCATATTCGTCACAGCCTTGAAGCAATATTTGGATTTAAAACCCAATTCTGTACAAGATGAAAGATCCCTATATAATAAAGCGGGCTTAAGAGATAAAAAAGTAATTGATATCCTTGATAACTTGTTGCCACCATTGGACGTTATAATGGTATGGCACGCCTTCTTGTTGAACCCACGGAGCTTTTATGACAATTTCGTGCGCAATGACTTCTTGGTGTTTGCCAACTTTCCTTTGCCATTGCTCAAGTTACACGAAGCGATAGATAGCGAAACTTTTGAATTCAAGCCAAACAAAAACCTAGTTGGCAAGTATTTAGAAGTATCACCTCATTTACAAAGGAGCCACAAGATTTGATATATGAATTCAAAAGTTTCTCGATGTTTGAACCTTTGGTTTCCATCTCGTGTCCATGCTGTGATCAAGTGATTATTGAAAATGTTCCGTATACAAATGACAGAGCCACTGGATTTGCAGACCCTACGTTTAGTCAGAAGATTAATTACGGTAAGTGTAGGTGCCAATTTGATGAAATAATCACTCATGACGAATTGCGTAAGAGGCAGTTAGCGGCTGATGTCAAAGGTATAGGGCCGCTTCCAGGGTTGTACAAGTACTTCTCCATTGTAATATCAGATAAGTACTTCAAAGATAGAAATCCAAACAAAATCAATGAGTTCATAAAAAAAGAGGTAGCACGATTTGCTATCCTGGGATTGTCGTCAAAGACATTAGAAGATTCTATTCAAGCAGCCTTGGCACGGGATACCTACAAGAATAGAGTTAGGCTATTGCTTCGTCTTTATTTGCAAATGAACTTGATACACCTCACCGTTAAGAAAGGTTTGCCGATATGGGAGGATCTTGTGGGGTGTGTGTTAAGGCAAGAGAGGTTCGTTCAGCAGATCACTGAAATAGATTGGTTACATTCTCCAATACTAAAAGAAGGGGTAGCAGAAGCCATTATCAGATACTCCCGTTTCTTTAAAATGTTGACGTTATATGATAACCAGAGAATGCTAGTACCCACTTTAGATATTGATTTGATATGGCATACGCATCAGCTTTCTTTGAATTATTACTTTTCTGACTGTCTCAGAACAGAGAGAGAGTCAGTCATTGACCACGACGATAAAGTTGAAGAGGGCCGCCTAGACGATTGCTTTGACAAAACAGCTAAGTCCTATAGGTATTTGTTTAAACAGGACTATTCAATTTGTTATTGCTGGTACTGCATTCTTAGTCGTGGAAACTCACAATCTAAAATTAGCTCTATTTTTGGAAAGAAGAAATCAAAGGACGATGATATCAAATCAAATCCTTTATTTATGAATTCTTTGGGAATAACCCACATAAGCATTCACAACTCCATTGTCATTCCAAATTCATATGCCGAAGTAAGAAGGCAGTATGTAGAAAAGAAATACAAAGACAAAAGAGCCGGCTCAACTGTGTGGGAAGACGAGGCTCAGGAATTAAGAGCATATCCTTTCTTGTTTGTGGTGCCACCATTGGGCCCTATAAAGAAGACTTCATGTGGGTTTTACGACGATGGACTCTGTTGCAGTGTTCGAGACTTCATGCATAATTGTTCTGGGGTTAAAGGCTGCGCAGGCGCAGGATGTGGAGGTGATCCATTCACACCGAATGGAAATCCCCCCAAATTCCAGCATGGAAGTAGTAGCACTGCTACAGGTACGTTGGGCGGGACAATGTGTGCTTCTATATCTTCATGATAAGCAGAACAGGTTGCAAAATAGCCGCACGTGACTATGCTGCAACTTTTGATGATACTTTAAGAACATTAGTAGGATAGTGTTATGTGTGTAGTTCTTTGATATGATATTACAATTTATGTCCTTACGATTGAAATAATGGTTTGTAGGTAATAGTTTTGTACTAGTTGTTGATTGGAAAGTTGTTGCAGTACAATGGCTACTCAGGTTACTTTTTGCTATTCGTCTTATCTCTAGAAGCACCGCCCTCAGACCTTTTCTGAATTTGATGGTAGAATGCAGCAGAATTCCTACTTCCACCCTACAGGTAAAGATTGGCTCTCCCATGACTACTATTACAAGTGCCATCATCACAGCATGCAATCAATACAAGCGTCAGCACCAGAGTTCCGAAAGCTACATAACAATGGGAGCGCTACCACATATGCACGTGCATTCAATACGAAGCCGTTTCATATGTTGCATCTTGAAATTTGGTGTCTTCATTCAACCTAAATAGGGCCTAGGTGCTTGGGTAGTCTATTAAGAGGTCCATTAACTAGTCTAACAAGTACTTTCAGGATGGCTGATTACGCAGATAGAGGAGTCCGTTTGGGCGGAGAGGAACGTGACTACAACCACGCTACTGATGGAGAATACAAGAGACTTCGTGCTAAGGCAGACGAGGTTTACAAGAAGAAGAACAGTCTCAGTCAGAAGTCCCAGCAAGCTTACAAGAGCGGTGACAAGCAAAGGGCCCACGAATTGAGTGAACAAGCTAAGCAACTTGCCAACGAAGCCGAAGGTTACAACAGACAAGCCGCTGAGTATGTCTTCAGAGAGAATAACGCTGATTCTGGTCCCGATGAAATTGATTTACATGGTTTATACGTCAAAGAAGCCGAGTGGATTTTGCAAAACAGAATCGCCAATGATATCAGAACAAACCAATCACATATACGTGTTATTGTAGGAAAAGGTCTTCATTCAGCTAATGGCATTGCCAAGTTGAAGCCTGCCATTGACGAGATGTGCGATCAGTGCAACTTGAAGCATCATATCGACCCTAAGAACACCGGTGTTTTGGTTATTAACTTAACGAATACCCAGTCGTCACAAGTTCCTAACCACTGGGACTCTAATGTGCAACAACCACAACAAGCCTATCACGGTTCTGCACAACCTCAGTACCAGCAACAACAAGGCGGGCAACCACAATATTACCAACAACAAGGAGGATCTGGAAACAATGCTGGTGTTGGTGGACTCGCAAGCAATCCACTTGTTGGTGCTTTGGTCAAGATTATTTGTTCCTGTCTTAAAAACAATATCTAAGTTTTACTTGTAATGGCATCAATCATCAATCAAGGAGTCTGAATCCTAATGGACGAGGCCTTAGGGACCCCTCATGATCAAAGAGATTCTAATGATCAATTCTTCTAAAAAGGTCGTAGTTCTATAATGTGTTTCATCGACGTTGACACTACTAAGGAATGAGATAGAAGGTCATAGATGACAATAGAGATTAATAATCGAAGCGAAGAGTAGCTAGAAACTTGTATTATTAGACGTCTGTATTATTAAACAAAAGTGTTCACTATACACGTATATTCTATTAAGATGATCTAGAACATTATAGTTGTAGCGTGTACATCGTGGTGTCTATATGTTGATCAGTAAGTTTCTACAATTCTGTCATTAAATGTATGTATAAAATTATAAACCGAGGTGATATGCGTACATACTACAATTGAGAAGAGTGAACTAAACTACAGATTGAAATCTATTTTGAAGAACAAGGTAAGATGAACTGAAACGACATGGAAAGTATGAAGTTGTGAAATATGAGGAATGTAATCTGTCCTGAGGGATAACAAGAGTTTTTAGCTATTCTGCTAGCACTGAAAAACTGGAGGCACGAGGAATTTAACAATCCTGATGGGTAGTTATCGCAAAGTTAAACGTTTTCAAATTGTATGCTAAGTATGCTCATTTCCGAGACAAATGGCAGTCTTTTTAATACCCTTACAAGCACTTTTAGAAACTTAAGCAGCACCACTCTTCACTGGTAACTTCAACTTCAACATCAAGACTGTCTAACATGCACAGCCACTAGATTCACTCTCCAAGTGAATGTTAATAGCATCATTGTAATCGTCACTGACGTCGTTTCCATTGGCGTCGTTCAACTCTTCCTGTTGCAATGCCATCTTGGCGATGACCTCAAAAGCAGACTCCACGTTGATTGCATCCTTCGCACTGGTCTCAAACACAGGGTAGTTTAACCCTCCCAACTGATTGTTGGTGATGTTCTGGAGCTTTTTCTGCAATGAGGGTATCTTCTTAGAATCGTCCACATCGATCTTGTTACCTATTATGATGAAGGGAAAGTCCTGTGGGTTAGACACGTTGGACTGGACCAAGAACTCATCCTTCCACGAAGTCAAGTTGTTGAGAGACTTCTCGTTGGTCACATCGTAGCAGAGCACACAGCAGTCGGCACCTCTGTAGAAGGCCACACCCAAGCTCTGGAAACGCTCTTGCCCAGCAGTATCCCAGATTTGAAGGGTCACCTGTTTATTGCTGTCGATGGTGATTTCTTTGGTCAAGAAGTCGGCTCCGATTGTAGCCTTGTATTGGTGAGAGAACTTGTTGTTGACGAACTGTTGCATCAACGACGTCTTGCCGACGCCTGAGTCTCCCAAGATGATGACCTTTAAGAGAGTCTTTTTTCTACCGGACATTATGATATTGATGGGTCACTCTTGCCGAAATTAGAGTAGCAAAGTAAGAACTATGGTGATAGGAATGTAGGATATTACTGGTTCGAAATATCCACGCTTTATCACACTTTCTTCACAACAATACCAGAAGAAAACACTACTACTAATAGAGTTATCTCACCATTGGTTTAATTAGCCGCTGAAGGCAGAAAAGACGAAACGGGAAATTGAGATATGAGGTGAATGGGCCCGTGCCGCATGCTTTGGATGCTGGTTGGAGTTTGAAATGACTTGTATGGATGGTAGCGCCACAATTTAGGAGTTGGAGTCATTCCAGGAAGGTGATGGAAAAGGCCCGATTGGGGATAGGATATATGGTTGGTGAGGGTGATATGAAGTGGTATAGTGATGAGAGAGAGGGGAGACAGATACTTGAAGATGCAGGTTGGGTTATGTTTGTGGTGATTTGAAGAGTAAGAAGTAATCCAAAAAATGCTGGTTGTTGCTGTATGTACGGCTGATTGTTTCACTGGGCACAGCAAATGAGAAGAAACAGCAATTGAAATAGAAAGAGAAATGTATCATGAAGACTGGGACACGTTGATTTGCTGCATATACACAAACCCCACACGCCACTCACAGGAGGTCGAATCTCCACCTTTACAGTGCAGGGATCTCTCGTACACCTCTTGATCTACAAAGGCGACGAGGGGCCGGCTCAAGAAGAGTAATGGAACCCCGTCATAAATTGCGAAGCGCAGCCCTATAAATTTGGCGAGAAGATGATTCAAAGCTGCTACCAAAGCCACTTTCTAGCGAGACAAAAGCTTGAATGGAACAATTCAAGCCCCTTTCGAAACCTGCTTTCACCTGCTTAAGGTATCTTTCTTTTCAACTGCTCAACTGCTCAACATGCTCTCTCTATAACGTTTCGCATCCAGCAATAAGCAATAAGCCACTCCAGAATCAGGATTCGGAAATACCTCGGAGAGTTTGATGTACAGCCACTTCCGGACCAAAATGGCATTCCGAGGGCACCGGCACTATCGGTGATATATGGAGTGGAGACTGCCACTATAAAAAGGGGGAGGATTGCTTCCAAGACACGATGGTGAGTATTTTGAAGAACATTCTAGCAGGCAAATATCAGAAGTATCTAAAAATGTCCAATCTTACCACTTCTATTCAATTAACCAAGCAGAGTAAGTACAAGCTCAACAATGGACACTACATCCCAGTTGCTGGATATGGTGTCTACCTTTGTTCAGCTGAAAAGACCAAACAATTGGTGTACCAAGCATTGAAAGATGGTTACAGACACATCGACAGTGCCGTATACTACGGTAACGAAAAGGAAGCCGCTCAGGGTATACAGGAGTTCCTTAAAGACCACAAGGATGTCGAACGTAAGGATATTTTCTTTACCACCAAGATTACCAATGAGGCCCACGGGTACGACAACTGTAAGAAGCAGATCGAGTCAATTGCCAAGGACGTCAAGGAACACATCGAGTATGTTGACTTGGTCTTAGTGCATTCCCCAAAAACCGACAAGGAGAGAAGATTGGGTGCTTGGAAGGCATTACAAGAGTACGTCCTCAACCCAAACAACGGAACCTTGATCATCAAGTCCATTGGTGTGTCCAATTACGGTGTAGCACATTTGGAGGAGATATTTAACTGGGATGGATACTTGGTGAAGCCAGTTGTCAACCAATTGGAATTACACCCGTGGTTACCACGTTTAAAATTACGTGAGTACATGGTAAAACACGATATCTTGGCAGAAGCCTACTCTCCTTTGACCCAAGGATACAAGTTGGACGACCCAGAATTGTTGGCTTTGGAGAAGAAGTCTAGAATTTCAAAGATTGAAATCTTATTGAAATGGTCTTATTTGCAAGGCTACATTGTTTTGGCCAAGACCGAGAAGCTCGAAAGAATTGCCCAGAACTTTAATGTTTTACCAGAGGGCAAAAGAGATGAAGAATTGGACGAAACCAAAAGCTTTGGAAAGGTCGATTTGCCACTTGATGTTTTGGAAGCTCTCGACAAGCCTGACTCCCACGAAGTTTTGACCTGGGGTAACGTTGATCCAACTGAGTACAAGGATGGCGACAACTAATTATTTAGACCGATAGAGAAAACTATGTAGATTGAGATTTTTATATATGTATATATCCCATGCAATGCAAAAGCTCGAATATATGAATTATTCAGTATCCAACCAATGCTTTGGTTTATTCATTCAGTCTGGTTGTTGTATTAGTAATAAATTTTGTGCCAGCTGCAAAAACCTTATTTCCGTCACTTTTTGAAGGATCGCAAAAAGAATATTATCGGTTACGAAAGATATTTTTGACGTATTCCGACCACCTCGGCGCAGGCCGTTTGAAGCTGCCTAACAGATTGATTTCGGAGTACGGGGAAGAGTGAGTGAGTGTAGTCTAATTCGGAGAAGTCTCTAAATCTTATCACGTTCCTGATAATTTACTTATAGGTCGAGTAACTGATTTGGATTGGAGAAGCTTGGAGTAGGGAATAATGAAAGACTGACATGAATTTTTCCTGCCATAGTCGAAAGTGAAGATTGAATACGTTAAGACTTCAAGAAGTTAAAGAGGTTCACGATAAAAGGTATCGATCACGCCGTTGTATTAGATAGTATACTATGCATCTGCTTTTCTGATTTTGCAGCAATTGGTACTTTGCTTTATACTTCTAATTTCCTTATACTTTTATTGAATATTTTTCATCCGCAAATCGAATATGGAAATTGAATAAAAACGAGACTTGTGTGGTTATCCAGTAAGGGCACAGACTACTTCGTGGAAAACGATTACAATCGATTGAGCCTAAATATCTTAATCTAACAAGTAGAATAAACACTCCTCGTAGTTTCTGAACAGATACTCTCTATGACTCATGTCATACACGTTACATTCTCAATTCATAACTTCGGTAGCACATACCCTGACATAACATCATTTTTGTGATATCCCATACCATCGAACCTCCATGTGTAACACTAGTTAACACCAGCTACGACTGCAACCCCTATTGCAACTTTCGCCCCCCACAGAATTGGATTACTAATAACTTTGCTGAACTTCAATACCAATATTGTCTAACTCCCTACCCTACTCCCTGTCTTTCGAATACTCGCGACCAATACCCCTTTCGGTAACACAACCCTCGTTAGACCTGAATAATATTTTGACATCTTCCGATCAACTTTGCATTTTTCACCGTTTGCAACTGCTGCTTAGACCTAATAAAGGTATTAGTAAGTCTACAAGGAGAAATTGTAGAGAAATCGTCTAGATGTGGAGGCTCCGCATACTCGCAACATTGGGCAATTATTGTGGGGATATATTTTCCACCATGCCATGTTAAGCCGTTCCTTGCATTATTGATGGTACTCCATGATGCAATTGATCCCAAATATGGTGCCTGTGCCACACCAAAATAATATAAATAACCACTGGATCCCTGTGGCAAGACGTAAGATGTGAAAATTCTGTAATTTACATCGAACTAGAAATACACACTACTATGACTAAATTAACAACCACAGCACCTTTGACTAAGACAAGCAAGGCTACGTTAAACAACGGCAAGGAAATTCCAGTAGCAGGCTACGGAGTATACTTAGTCACCAAGGAAACAGCAAACGACTTGGTTTACCAGGCATTGAAAGACGGCTACAGACATGTTGACAGTGCCGTTGGATATGGTAATGAAAAGGAGGCTGCTGAAGGTGTGGCTCGTTTCTTGAAAGACCACCCACACGTCAAGCGTGAAGACGTCTGGTTTACCACGAAGATTCCAAACCAGTCGCATGGTTACGAGAAGACCAAGAAGCAAGTTGAAGCCATTGCCGATGATGTTAAGGCTTCAATTGGTTATGTGGATTTGGTTTTGATCCACTCGCCAAAGTCCGACAAGGAAAGAAGACTCGGTACTTGGAAAGCATTGCAAGAGTACACTAAGGACAATGACACTTTGTGGATCAAGTCTATCGGTGTTTCCAACTACGGAATCGCTCATTTAGAGGAGTTGTTTGCTTGGGATGGATACAAGGTTAAACCTGTCGTCAACCAATTGGAATTGCACCCATGGTTGCCCCGTACTGAGTTGATCGAATACTTGACCAAACACGAAATCTTGGCAGAAGCATACTCTCCATTGACTCAAGGTGAAAAATTTGACGACCCTGAATTGGTGGAGTTGGAGAAGAAATCGGGAATTGTCAAGAGTGATATCCTTTTAAGATGGTCGTACTTGCAAGGTTTTATTGTTTTGGCAAAGACATCTACTCCAGCAAGAATCATTCAAAACTTGAATTCTTTACCAGATTCTGGATCAGTAGAATTGCCAGACTATGTAGTCGAAGCACTTCATAAGCCAGACTCAACCGATGTCATTACTTGGGGACATGTAGACCCTACATTGTACAAGGATGGTGATAAATAGGTTAATAATATTGACATTAATATACAGAATGCTTGAACACTACGTAGTATAACGGAAGCTCTTTCGTTGTTTATCCGTAAGATCGTAAATTTCCTCTGGTTCGTCACTGTCGTCGCCAGATTTCGCCGCAGAAGATTCATCATCTAGCGATATCTTCAGTTTCCTGGAATTCTCCCAAATACAAATCCACCAATATAATGCTGAAAAGAGTATACAGAGGAGGAATGAACACAAAAGTGCAATGAAACCTCCAGTATATTTTGGAGCTTGACTAGCCCTAAACGTTTGAGGTCCGATAAGCGCTCCAACGCAATAGCCCAAGTAATTGATAGAGTAGGCCACTGTTTTTTTGGTGTTCCCGGCAGTGTTAGCTTGTGCCAATGACATTAGAATGACATATGGGGCGAAGTAGAAGTAAAGGAAGTAGAGTCCAACCAACTGGGGGCCGACGCTCGTCTGATCAACAGAATAAAGAATCGCTGCACCCACAACAGGAATAATAAGCGATGTGATCGCTATCAAGCACCGACGATTATTGAACTTCAAGCATAAATATGTGAAGAATATCGTGGCAAGAGAGGCGATAACACCAGTTGGAATACCCATTAAAGAAGATTTCATGGCATTGAAGCCCAAATTATTGATGATAATTGCGGAGTATGTAGATAGTCCACCATTAGGAATATTAATGGCGATGTTGAATGCAAATATGACGTAGGACTTCACATCTAGGAATGCTTCTTTAACTTGACCCCAATTCCATTCGTTTGTCTCCACTCCACCGTTACTTTGTTTGATAATACGGTCTATGACGTAGCATTTCTCCTTTGTTGTTAAGAATTTCGCGTTTATAGGAGAATCTGGTAAATAGAACCACATTAGGCATCCCCACAAGAACGAAATAGACCCTACCAAAATGTAAAGGAATTTCCAGGGTGGAACGCTTGAGTGATTGAAGTATCCTACTAACCAAGACAAGAATCCATTAATAACAGAAGAAGCAAATGCAAACACAAATGCAAGTCTGGTAGATATTTCACCCTTGCAATAGAACCTACCACACACAAGGGTACATCCAGGAACTATGACACACTCGAAGAAACCCATCAAGAACCTCAAAGTTGCAAGGCCAGCAAAATTATGGCAAGCACACAACAAGAGGGTAAACACGCTCCAAAGTAAAGAAGCTGATACTATCACTTTCCCTAATGGAAGTTTCTGAAGGAGAAATGACATGGGCCACATTCCAACGAGCGAACCGATGAAAAGAATTGATCCAAGCCATGAATATTGTTGGCCCACCAAATTATTATCCTCCTTGAATCCGTAGATTGCCGCTGTACTAAGCGATACTTTATCCACTGCACCCATCGTGGCGGTGAAGAAAAGCATCGGTACTAATGTAAAGTCAATTTTACGAATCAACTTCCTTTCTTCCTCTGGTGTACATGGAGGGTACAAATGCTGATGTTCTGATAAATAAGCCGTAGCATGGTCTAACATGCTTTTACTTTTATATGACTTGACCTGCCCTCGGTCTACTTCCTGTAGCTGTATGTTTGACATCTCTCAATGACATAGTGGTCTTTATCTCAGATCCTAAAATCAATTAAATGACCTCAAATTGAGCTTTATGTAACCTTTGAGTTGAGAGTGTGTTTTCTCCTGAGTTGGCCCTTTCGATCCTTCGCTCCGTCTATTTATAAGTCAATAACTAGAAGTCTCTTGACTCTTCACACGGAGACTAGTTTACGTCTTTTCCAGGTAAACCGAAAGGACTTCTGGGGTAATTATGAATGAAAATGTTCTAGAGTTTGAAAGTTCACCAGTTAACTACGGATTTTTTTGACCAGCGGTAAACCGTGATTCTCTTTCTATTGTCTTCTAGCTCCTCTCTTATATTACAGGGCCACCTTTCTACTCCTTTACGGAGAAACTGTTGCTTTTATATGATTAACGTTTATAAAACCTGAAATTCTGGAAGAAAAAAAATCCTTATGTATGGACGTGTGCACTGATCAAAACGACTAAACATGGGCTTTATCATTGATTCGGCACGTAGATATAAAGTTTACAGTAAGTAGTTTCTTAGCATTGAAGCTGATAAGGAATGGAGCATGTATCTGAATCATAGGAAACACCCAATATGCCACATTTCTTGAAATTACACTGGTTCCGCTCATTGTTCTTTGTCTTTATCGGCTCTCTGGAGTGCTTGCGTCTAACAAAGGCTGCTACCCTTGCATGCGAATTGCAACCACTTGTACTGCCGCGGCTAATTTGGCTGTTCAAGCTTACATCCAAATAAGGTACATTTCTCCGTCACGTACAGTATGGAGCCGGAGCACGCTTGCTGAAAATCTCTGGTATTATGAATAGGGTAGTTGTTCATGCTTTTGCAATCGTCAGCTTGTACCGGAGAGAGTATGTGGCCACAATATCAAATAGATAAATTAAGCTTTCGGGGGATTGTTCTTCCCGATTCTGCTGCCAAGACTGGGCTCACTGCATTATTGGTAGACGGCCCCATTGTCTGCTACGGGGTTAGCTTTTTACATGTCTGGCTGGTAATCCGGCAAACCCCGTAAACCCAAAATAAGGTTCTACAACGTGCTTGTGTTTTTCTGATAATCTGTAGGGAAGGTTGAGGATTGAAATGCAAGCGACGGTCGCTTTAGTGCTAGCATTGCTGTGGATGAAGGATATCGAAGAGCGCTAAAATCAGTACAGGATCATACTTACTCGGAGGGGCATTTTAATTTTACAATAATGCAAGTATGCCTCCCTACCACCTCTGAATTTAGACCATGTTACATCAGTTGTAGCAGTGTAGAAAGGCACGAGCAAAAGTCCTACTTTCGGGTTATCCATTGAAGTTTATTTCAATTGCTATTAAATTTAGGTTTGTCGTTTCCACTAATTAATTCATTTTACTTGTAACCTACAAATGAGATAGCTATGAGGACTCGACAGATTTGGAAGATGAAATAATCCAGCTATTTGAAAAACAACGACAGCGAATGTTTCACCGCTCTATTACCGAAGAAAATATGTCAAACTCGTCTTATTCCCGCTTTTGCCAGCCAATTACCGATATCATGTTGAAGATGCTATACTTCTCCAGCAACCAGATCAAATCTTTGATGTTACTGGCTGGTCATGTGGAGCATAGTCGTGGAGCTGTGCACTGGCTGCATACGAATAATTCGTATCCGAAACCGCTACAGTATTTCCATCTCCGATCCGAATGTTGTACAAGTGATCTTCTGATAGAGACCAAAAGAGCTGGAACCTATGCATTAATGATAAGCAATAGAGGAAATACTGTATTAAGCTAGTGTCTCAGCTATGGGGTAAAAATTCTATCATGGCGAAAATCTGAAAAAGATCCAATTCTTCGTCTGAATCCATTGAATTAGGCACAACTACATTCAACGAATTCTCCGAAAGAGTTAATAATTGAATATACTCTATTTTGGAGGTGAACTTCACATCTAAATGTACTGTGGCGAGTTGCTTTCTCATCTTTTTTTCCCTGTCAAAATGTCAAAGTTCCTAACTTGATCTCAAAAGAAAAGTCTAAATCATCTCCTATTCTATTATATTTCACAATTCAATTGCTTTCTGCCAAGACTACAAGACAATACCCTAATCATACAACAAACACTCGATTCTCCTAGGAATGACGATTATATTCTTTTCTAGCCCATCACTCATGGTTTACTATCCATACCCTTACTAATTCTTATTAAGCCGGTGCGTACCTGCCGACTGCAACATTCTACATTTTTACTAATAATATTTGCGACTACAAATACAGTGTGCATAGGGACGGTTCCATGATATTCAGCTCCTACTCCACAGTAGTCCGTGGCCCCATCTCACGTATAAATGGAACGGTTTCCCCAATTGAAATACGGTTTGTTTCCAAAGAATCCACCAAATCGATCAATTCGACGAATTCGACTTTTTAGACCAATTGACTTGCAACAATGCCTCCAGCTCCAAGAACAGCAATCATCTACTACTCATTGTATCACCACGTCGCAGCCCTCGCCAACTCTGCTAAGGCAGGAATTGAGTCGGCCGGTGGTAAAGCTGATATCTTCCAGGTCCCAGAAACCTTGCCGGAGAATATCCTCAAAATCCTTCACGCCCCACCAAGACCAGACGTGCCAATTGCTACCAACGACACCTTGAAGGAGTACGACTCCTTTTTGTTCGGAATTCCGACGAGATATGGTAACATGCCTGCGCAATGGAAGTCGTTTTGGGATGGAACTGGCGCCTTGTGGGCAAAGGGAGACCTTAGAGGAAAGTATGCCGGAGTCTTTGTTTCTACTGGTTCTCCAGGAGGAGGACAAGAGACCACAGTCATCTCGTCATTGTCCACCTTGACCCATCACGGAATTGTATACGTTCCATTGGGATATGGACATCCAGGAATCACAAGCTTTGACGAAGTTCACGGTTCGTCTCCATGGGGTGCTGGTACCTTTGCTGGTGCAGACGGTTCCAGAGCTGTAACTGACTTGGAGAAGGACATTGCCAAGACCCAGGGCCACGACTTCTACAAGACTATCACCAAGTTCAAGTAGGCAGGCCGAGCCAATTGAGTTGGTGTAACTTTAGTGTTTGCCTATATACTAAATATTATTAAAAGAATTGAATGCTATCGCTAACGACGTATACTGAAAAGTACAAGAAATGTAATTACACGAATTGTAGTATTTCAGATAAGAGGAGTGATGTAACACACCGCAGATTTGCATCACATAAGAGAAGTACCTAATCTATCTTATAGGACCTGCGCCAAGGAGAAATAATCCATAATCCACAATATGCTACTACAAACACTTGACATACAGATATACCTACTATACGACCTCTAAAGCAGCAATGTTCCATACTGTTGCCTAATACAGTACCTCTCCTATTATCTATACTAAGCATTTCTCTACTGCACATACTGTTATCTCACTCTCCATGGAATCAGCTGTACACAGTTCCCATATGCCTATTATGCCAGTACTACTATTGAAGTAGAGTAATATATGTTCTAACGCTGACAATGACCATATATATTATACATAGTACACCGTGTACTAGACCAACTACAATGTTACACCACAGACACTGACACACACTCTTTACCACTCACACTCCGTCATTGTCATTTTCACTTCTCTCAACTATTCTAGTGTCTGCTCTCGTGCCTACTCTCATTCTTCCACCATTGTCAACGCTACCATATTAGGACTTCGCACGACTGTCGATCTTTAGTTTTTCAATTTCTTCAAAGCGCTTAATGTTCAAAGAAGTTTACAGCCAACTGGTTGTTCAATACAATAAGGCTGTAGTTCCGATTAAATACTCCCAATCACCTCCAAAATGTCACAGAAACCATCCCAAAAGCCAATAAGGCAGGACTACATTGCCAAAGTTCGTTACACCAACAACTTGCCTCCACCTCCATTGAACCCCAAGTTCATCGAGTACAACACTACCGAGAATGTCTCGGCACAAAAGGAGGCCGAATACCTCATCTCGTCGCTCTTCAGAAAGGAGAACTTCACGAGTCTCATAGGAAATATCGATGAGGAGTTGGGAATGAACCTCAATCTCATTAATAACGCCGGATTCTTGGACAACGGTGACGATTCCGTGATAACCAACTTGGTCACCAAGGAAAACAAGGAAAGCAACGGTTCTCGCCAGGAAAAGGTCGTCACATTACACACCAAGGATAGAGCATTGTTGAGAGACGCGGGTATAGGAACGATTTCCAAGTCAGAGCCAGGTGTGTCATTCTTAAGAAGAACTGAATATATTGCAGAGAGACTTTTACCTAAGTCCGGAGGAGATGGCTTGGAAGAAAGCAACAACAACGATATCAAGAGAAACAGAAAGGACGCAGAAAACCACGACCCGGAGGCCCAATTACGTGCAGTTGAAGCAACTTTTGATAATGCCCAAGAAACATTAACAAATTTCGAAAAATTGAAACATCCAAAGAAGAGCCATTTAAAGGCAGTGGGAGCTTGGCCATTGCTTCCAGATACATCTATGATGGACACGAAGTTCATTGATGTAAAATTCTTAGGTTCAGCATCTCTTAATCGTGAAATGCAAGTTCAAAAGAGACAAGAAGGAAAGCTGTACAACGAAACCTTCGAAAAAAATGCATTGGAATCAGCTATTTTGAAACCAATCACATCCGACGATGGTGAGTGGATATCATTTTACCAAGTCAGGGATGCTAAGAAAGTGGCTGAGTTAAATGAAAAATTGCATTCTACGGAGAGAGAACGTCCTATAGTGAACTTGTTGGATGAAGAAGAACAAGAGTCCGAGGTCTACAAGTTTAAACATCTCAAAAACTATGATATGAACTTCCATAGATTCAGCAAGCCATATGAGGAATTGTCCATCAAATTCATTCCAGAAGAAGCAGGCTCCAAGAAGAGGAAGGCAGCTTACTATTATCCAGTGACTGGAAGAATCGATTTGAAGAAACACAGAGCATCTACGAACTCAGAAATAAATCGTTTCTTGAAGGACAGCACAGTGGATGTGATCAACTTCAAATTGCGTGAGCCAAGCACTAATGAAATCAAGAAGATGGACGCTATCAGATCAGAATTCGACCCGATGGAGTACGAAGGAGAAGAGGAAGAGGAAGATGATGAAGAAGAAGATGATGGAGCATCCGGACCGGTTCGTGATGTTGCTGATGAATTCAACGAGGCCACAAAGAATGAGTCTTAGAGGAACAAGACTTCATTGTTATCATGGTTGATCGTCAGGGTTCAAGGACTCTAAATATACTTAGACTTTAGCCACACTTCAAAGATAGTTTATAGAATCTCATCTTTATTTGTAATATATACCTTGCATACATGCTGTCTAATTTGAATACTAGGTACATCTATCGTAGTTACTAAATTTTGCTCTACACAATGTTGTTATGCGATACGTTTTATATATGTCACATAATGATGCAGTTCGGCCTCTTCTTTTTCTTCTTACCGTCAGTGTTTTGGCCGGCCGAGTCAATATCCGGTAGTGGCTTGTTATCTGATTGTGAAACTCTTTGGTCAGGGAGCTTGACATCCTTCTCTGGAACTGGCGGAGCTGTTTTTGCTGCAGCGGCCTTAGCTTTCCTGTCGAACTTCTGTTGCATTTCCTTTGCGATGGCTTCATCCTCTTCCTGCTGAAGTTGCTTTACAAGTAATAAATCACTATCATCAATTCCTCCGGCCACTGAGATGTTCACGTCCTGATCAATATCCAAGATTGGAAGGAAGTCCCCGTCAAAGAAAAGATCATCCCTTCCACTGATTGAATTTACTGATTGCCAGATAATTGCACTAGTCTTATCTTGGAACGATGAATCTGTGATGAGCAAGTAGAACTCCAGATCCGACTTCTTAAACAATGTGTTAAAGTGATTGTTACGGAAGAATATGATAAATTCCTCTGGCGCAATTTCATAATTCAACCTGTTCAACCCGATTTTCGTCAACTGAGTTCTATTCAAGTCAATCCACTTTTTTATGTACTCCTTATCTTGAGCCAACTGTGCCTTCTCCGCATCGGAGCCACGGGGTTCTTCTGTTAGCAAGAAGTCCTGGATCTGATCGAAATTTTGGAGCTTATTGAACAATGCCACCAATCTAGCGTAACTATCTTCCCCTTGAGCAGCAGACGATGACGAAGACCCCTCTACCACACCTCTATCTTTCACTTGAAGTCCAGATGCCTGAAAATTCCATTCTGGATTTTCGTTTTCTATCTGGTTAACGACCCAACCATGCTTAAATTTGAGGTCAAACAAGTCGAATAACACTGAAGCAAGATCATCTTTTACGAAATTACCGTTAACTAAATTGGGGTTTACCAGTAACCCTGTGTGTAACAAAGGTAAACTATCAAGCAATTTGTCAATTTCGTAGTTCAATGGCTTGTCGTCTTTGTAGATGAGAATCAAATCGCCCAAATGACTTAACACCTTGGTAAGGGTGATGGAGCCTTCTTTCTGGTGACACTTCACCAAGAGCTTTTTGAAGGCTTCCACTCCATCGAGTTTCAGTTTGGTGAAGGCATCGATCTTTCTCTCCGAGAGAGAGTAGTTCCTAGAACGGATGTCGTAGGTAAGAAGAAGGGTATTGATAAGTGCTATGAGTGGACATGGCCCATTGATGTCCTGGAGCAAGATTGGTGTCGAGAGTTTGTTGGGACCAACATTGGAGGATGAGGATGAGTAGTCGAGAGACCAATGAACGATCTTGATGATGAACTTCACGGACGTTGGTGAGCTCATCGTTGGTGTGGGGTAATGGGAAATGGTAATTGAAGATTCAGTACTAACGAAGATCGTACGAGGTGAAACAAACAGAATTTGTACCTATGAGTTCAATGAGTATCAGTATTGAAGTATATCAATAAAGATATCGTCGTCGTATCTATATGTTCAACACTTTCTAATATGAGATCGGAAAGCCGGCTGGGACTTTCAGACAAACAGGGCTGTATACGAGGCACAGCAGTCGTGTAGAGACAGCGTTGGACAACAAGACGGTGGAAGGCCCTAAAAGAGTAAGGGTTCAAAGCAAGTTAATGGAACGGTAGCAATAACAGGAAAACAAGTCAACAATTAACGATTTTTAGCAGGAACCAAATGGATGTAGAAATACCCTAAAATTTAGTCCAATAATGAATCAAATAATCGCAGAGTCAATAGATGTATATAAAAATACACCAATAGCCAATAACCACAGGAATAAAAATACGAGGATAAGAATAAAACAAAACAAAAACGAATATTTATAATAATAAAATTACAATGTTAAAGCCGGTATTTATAGATATATAATATTATCACCACTGCTAATACCAACGTCAACAATACATATCATACAAAACATAACCCATGCACATATATCATAACACACACTACCATTCCTACCTACAACCAACTGCGGCTACTGCCATTATAGAAAGGCATACAATCAGATAAGCGAGCATGGCACAGACTGAATTAAACGAGGAATAACACCGATCCAGCATTGAGACATATGAGGTGTATGAGTGCGAATAGGAAAGGCGCGGTGTTGCGTAGAGATGAAAGTGTGATATGGTAATAACGGTAGGGTAGAAAGCCACTATTTGCAGTGTGTAATATACAAATAATGATTCATGGTATGGCTATGGCTATGGTAGGATAATAATGAATATGTAATATGTGCAAAGAGATCGGTACAAATTAATGCAGCCAAGATGGTTCCATGTGTAGCGGCTATGATGTGAACTCACACTAATACTCATACACATATACACATTCATACAGCGAATATGCGAGACTAGAAGTGACACACCATCGATGTCTTGCCAGATTCAGGCGTTCAAGAATATCGTCTAATTACCTCTTAGACGAAGAGAACACAACAAACATCAAAACAACAATGCTTCCAACCGTTTCTTGACGAGGCGTAAAAAAATCTTATTAAAAGTGCCATCACCAAGAATTCAACAACAAAGAACGATCTTCTATAAGACTAGAACAAATCTACATAGCTCTACCAAACACGTTATGGTATTTAATTCGAGAAGAGAAGCAATTTCAGCTTATATTTGTATAGAGCCATTATTCTCCATATTCGCAAGCTTATACTATTCTACATGAACCTTCAAACACTTTTCTCCATTGTAGTCAATGAATATAGATTAGACTGTATAACGTACATCGTATTAAACTTACATCTGAATCACGCATCTCAAATCTCAAATCATCTTTCCAATATGGAACAACGTCTTATCTCTCTCGTTAAATGCTCAACCAAATGTCACGGTCAAGACTCCTACCAAAATAAGGAATATACCTCCAAATAATGCATAGGTGCTGAAAGTCTCATCATTAATTATTCTTTGAATGTCATTGTCAATCTTGGCTCTGGCTGCAACGATCTTGGTGATAGGATGCTGGGCCTTGGTAAGGCCCCTAGGGTACTCTACCGATGGGTACATGAGCTCAATGAACTGTTCGATCTCTCCACACTTGATTCCAATCTTCAAGTAGTTAGGATCCTTGACGTTGGACTTGTGGTTGATCACTTGAATGTATTGTCTAAAGATCAGAATAACACCAGGAAGAGTTCTACTTCTCAAGATCAAATCGCATGTAGTACCCTTTCTGATCTTAACAACTGAATGGAATACCTTAGGGTTGTTATACACAGTGGCTAAGGTGGCTACGGCCATAACCTGTGGAATGGCGCAGAAGTTGAACGAAGATGGATCTTTTACCAAAGACAAGTACTCCAATACTTCCTTAACATGGCCAAGCGAGTTCAATACCAACTCGTTTAAACAACTTAAACCCTTGAACTCGGACTCGGGAGAAGTGTCCTTGTGGAATGAAGGTAAAGAATCAGTGTACTTGGACCACACCTCCTTTGGCCAGAACGATCTTCCGTCTTCTAAATCCTCGTGGTAGTCTCTGATAATGTTGGTTTTCTGTAAGAACAAACCCATAGAATTGGATCTGTGGAATCCATCTTCAGCTAACGAGTTGTCGGAGAATTTGGCCAAAACCATAAGTTTGGTTAAACCTTCACCAACTAACCCAGCTACGTAGTGACAGTATAAGTCAAAGTCTGCGACGGTTTCAACTCCATTGAGATTGAAGTTATCATCCAAAATGTAGTCGGCCATACCATTACCCATTTTCTTGGTGATGTCTTTGATTATATCCTGGTATTCTGGTTTTAATTTGTGGTACTCAATCAAGATCTGGTCAAACTCGACCAAAACAATTCTATCTTTTTCATCAGGTCCACTTCCATTGAATGTCCAGTCCTTTTCATTTAATTTATCAACGAATCCCCTTAACAATGGTACTTTGATACTTGGATCGATGGTCATATCGTCTTCGATAGTATCCAATGCTCTCAAAACTAAGTAGAATAACGTCACGACATCTTTGATTTCTGGATGCAATTCCTTGATCACGGCAGCAAAAGAACGCGACGTTTGGTTCAACAAGTAGTAGCATCTCTGTAAAGTATCGCTTTGTTTGGCCGTTGGATGCAAGGGTTGTCTAAAGTACAACAACTGTACCACTGCTCTGAGCTCAGAAGGATGCGAAAGGAGCTGTGTGATCTTACCCATTTTTAATCTATTTGTCTATATACTACTCAAAAATCGTCTGGTTAAAAGCTAAGAGTTTCCTACTACTTCGAAGATCGAATAGTCTCTTATAGCTAGAATACTGATGGTACAATTCCTTACAATAATGAACTCTCCTATTCGTATTATCTACCCTCAACATTTTTTTTCATCGTTCCGCCAATGTTTGTCTAAACGAGGTTGTTAGGTGGATGCATAGTGCAGTCACGTGAGAACCCCGTTCCTTTTAGGATCATTATATGGTTAGCTGAGTGTTATTGGAGAGTAAACATGGCTTTGCAATCACACTTGAATAGATAAAATCACGGGTTAATTCTAAGCCCTAACACACCACTAGTGCTACTGTGGTAAAGTTAATGAATAGTTTAAGTTGAATCCCAGAAATGAAACAACATGTCCTATTGTCGTACACTAAAAAGTAAACGTTAAGTTAAGATTTTGACACATTTAGAACCGATACACCATTGCCGCAGTAGTGAAGTGCCATTCCTATTCATGGAATGGTGTTTCAATTCAAGTACTTAGCTATATTGAGTAGTAACTTCTCAATAGCTTACTTTGCTCTTAGGTTCTGAAGATATCTTCCTTTCAATATTCAATAAGTTATTCATTATTATGGTGCATGGCTATAAAATTAGTGCTCTCTATAAATGTATCGTGTATCAAAGGCAGTTCCTATTGCAAGTTGCTACCACTGTTTTCGATTTTTTCAAACCACTTTCGAGCAGCTCTGATATTCTCAAGTATTAACAATTCCTCGTGTTGTTGTATGTTGTTACTATCCAACTGGCTCTTGTCTTTTAACACTATCATAATAAACATATTGTCAGTCAAAATGTCTATATAGAAATGGCTTCCTCCTGAGCCTCTTATTATAAGGTTGTTAAAGTTAGTCCTTAACTTAGAAATAGACTGCTTGTAAGTTTTGATGATGTTGGAAATCTTTTCGAATCTCTTTGGGTCTAATTCTTCGTTGGTGGTCTCCTGTTGTTGTATAGATGCCGTAGAAGAAATAACCAAGAATGTAGTCTTCTCAAACAATATAATCTCCTCTGAATCCAAAATCAGATTCAACTTGAGCAAATTATTATTGAATAGATTCATATTTGGAATTAACGAACATACTATTTGAGACCATGCTTTGTACAAACTCTCATCCCAGATGGAAGTTGGAAATCCAATCAACTTGAATTGGTAGGGATTCGAGATTTTCTGTAATTTCTCCATCATGATAGTGAATAATTCCTCTCTCTTATCTATCTGGACCAAGTCCATTTTGTGTAAAAGCACAAAGATTTTGGCACCTGGACTGTACTTCTGGAGGTTGGTCAATGCCTTGATGAATATTTCTATGTCCTTGTTAATGGATTTCGATTCCACGTCGAAGACATGAATTAATACCTGTACCATTTTAAAGATGTGATCTTTTTGGTTTGTAAAGTAGTTGTCCATGAACACATCTTGACCACCACAATCCCACAAGTTAAGTGTCATATTGCCTAAGAACCGGAGATGAGAGTGTTCCACGTCTATAGTGGCACCCAATCTTCTCGTATCGAAAGCGGAGTAGTTTGAGAAGATGATAGACCTCATTGACGACTTACCGGACCCTGAGCGGCCCATCAAAAGCAATTTCTTTCTCGATGAATGTGACATTGCTGGAAATGGTCTTCCTATGGGGTGATGAAAATGCTATTGAGCAAGTGAAAATAAATACTAAGCAATGGCAACACGGCTATCCAAAGCAAGAAACGAAAAAAAGCAAAAAATTGAAGAGACTACTAAGATGGAGGTCACTATCCAAGTACTCCAAGATACAATAAATCCACTTTTAAGATACCAAAACAACTATAAAAACGTTACACTGAACTATTTGTCATATTTGTAATGACAGGTTTACTAAGATGGCATAGGAAAGGTTCGAGACGAGTTTTTTCCTTATCTGTGAGGTTTGGGTATGACACGACTTCTGAGACGAGTCAGAAAGGAGAGGTGTGATGGTGGGTGTGAAATGAAGAGTGGTTCATGGAGAGAAGTATTAGGTAGTCGATAATTCAAAGAGGCTGTTCAAACGTTGGTTGACTATTGTAATGATATTTATTTGTAGTCTTTCGTTGGTACTTTAGAGTCTGGGAATACTGCAACACTTGCTGGTGCGGTCTAACGGAGTCCAGTTTAACTGCGAAATACGAGGCAATCCAATTTACGAGGTACTTCAGGCGACGCCTGAAGCAAAAACTACGTCTAGCGGGCTTAAAATGGGCGCCTAGAAATGGGTATTTCAAAAGAGGAATACAGTGTCTCTATGAGCTGTAGTTGAACTGAGTAAAATTTTGGTGTTACTTTCATCTTACAAGGTGGCTGGTAAAAGGTCCTCTGATTGGCTTAATAACTAACGAATGCCGAACAATGTAGCCAAAAAAACACCGAGTTCGGTATTTGAAAGTCCCTCATAATTGAATAGCATAATTCTTTATGTCTTTAGAATACTTCTCTTTAGTACACCAATATACTGTACAGCGATTACTTGTTGGAGAAGCTAGAATATCACCAGCATATGTTATTTATGGGTGCAAAACTGGAATATAGTCGTGTGCAAATGCAAAATGGACCCTATTGCTTGAGTTGAATACATCTTGATATCTACATTCCAGAAGTCATATTGAAAAAGGAGACTGAGATTCTGCTGTTATAGCATAGTATGCATGAAGTAGATCTGGAAAGTGGATAACCACTCTTGCAAAGCTTCTGTATTAGAATCCCCATATCCATCTAAGACTACGTTGAAAACGGCCAGTCACGTGATGTATATACATACACCTTAACTACTATGTTCCGACAAACCCGTTCTTTTATCAGGACTTCCATGTCCTGATATTTTGAACGACTCGACCTAGCTTGCTTCCCCACCAGTTTCTTCCCCCGAAGCAAACCACATCAATCCTGCTTGTTTGCCAGCAGCACAGCCCCGAGTACAGTTTATCTCCTATCAACATCCTAGAGCAGTTCGCATCCTAGCCGCCATAATAAAGGCTACCTCATCCCGCATTTTCCCCACCTGAGCCCACCTGAGCGATAAGAGACAATGCCAGCAAGTCGGTCACGTTACCCTACCCATTGTTTGCTATCCACTTACACATTCACATACACATACACATACACGGATACTCCACAGGTTGTCGCATTGTCTGTCGCTGATAGTCGCTCACAGTCACTCTCATTCCCCTATCTAATGTGTTACTCTTCTGGTTAAACTCATAACTACTGCGTTGTCTATTAGCATAATATGCCATATGTATTTTATATGCGCTAAGTACCACGAGTAAGCTCTCTCTATGTACTACCAGTAAAGTCCCTCTCTCTCTATTGCTTCCTTGTGAGCACAAGACTCACACACACATGACACAGGACTGTGGAATTCCCTCATTATGTCATTTCACTAGGGGCCTTGGATGAGTCGTTTTCCCAGGTCTGGTTGGAATTCTGTTTCGTTCTGTTCCTCTTTCTTTTGCTGCTTCTGGTTGAGTTCTTCTTCTTGTTTTATTTTTGTTTCTGCTTTTCTCTTCTTTCTGTTCTCATATTGCGTTCAATATATCTCTCTGACTCCCCATTAGAAGCGATTCTCATCAAATCTAACGGTTTCAGATACATTTAGACCCTCACTTGCAGTGGATAGAACCCAATAGACTAAATATGCAACCAAAAGCTCTCTTTGCCTCCGTGGCTGTCTACTTGACCGTGGCCAACGCCCTCGTGATTCCTTCGGTGTCGTCCTTCTTCGACTTCGATAACTTCCTCCCAAAGGTCGGCCAACAGTCGGACCAAAAGCAGCAACCCCTCAATCTCGATGGCGAAGCTTCCCTTGATAAGAATTTCCTTGCTCCACTTCTTCCAGTCAGTCCTAGAGCCATCATCATCCCTAACAGATACATTGTTGTCTACAACGATGACGTCTCAGAGGCTCAGCGTGACAACCACAGAGGTTGGTTGATGGCACGCCACTCCGAGATGGTCAGTACCGCTGGAATTCGTAAGTCCAGTGCCGTGCTTGACTTCTTTGGTGTTGACACTATTAACGGATACTTGGGCTACTTTACTGAGGCCATGATCAGGGAAATCCAAAAGGACCCTAGAATTAAGTTTGTCGAACACGACTCCTTGATGTCTGTCAACGAGTTCGAAGTACAGAAAGATGCTGAATGGGGTTTGAACAGAATCAGTCACCGTGAAAACAGTCCTAAATTGGAGTACCTTTACGATAACCAGGGTGGAAAGGGTGTTACTGCCTATGTCATTGACACTGGTATTAAGACTGACCACGAGGAATTCGAAGGCAGAGCCAGTTGGGGTCAAGCCGTTGCTTTCCCTAACTTAAAGTTGGACGGTCATGGTCACGGTACCCATTGTGCTGGTATCATTGGTTCTAAGACCTATGGTGTGGCTAAGCAAGTCGAATTGGTAGCTGTTGGTGTCATGAACTTATTGGGTAGCGGAACTACATCTGATATCATCAAGGGTGTGGAATTTGTAGTCAATGAACACAAGACCAAGTTGCAAAGTAAGCAAAAGGGATTCAAGGGTTCCACAGTCAACATGTCTATTGGTGGTGGTGAGTCTCCAGCTTTAGACTTAGCTGTCAATGCTGCCACTAAGGCCGGTTTGCACGTTGCTGTCGCTGCTGGTAACTCCAATGAAGACACCTGTAATTCATCACCTGCAAGAGCAAGCGGTCCTATCACAGTTGGAGCTTCTGATGTTAACGATAACAAGGCTGACTTCTCTAACTGGGGTACTTGTGTCGATATCTTTGCTCCAGGTGTGGATATTATTTCCACTTACATCTGGAGTGAGACCACTTCCATGTCCGGAACATCCATGGCTTCTCCACATATTGCTGGTTTACTTTCTTACTACTTGTCGTTGTACCCAGAGCCAGAATCTGAGTACTCCGTTGCCCCATTGGATGCCCAAACCTTGAAATCCAAGGTTATTAAGTATGCTACCAAGGGAGTCATTAAGGGCTTGAACAACGATGGTACTCCTAACCTTTTGGCTTATAACGGTGCTGGCGCTAACTTAACTGATTTCTGGTCTTTATAGGTTATTTTAATTCGTTTCAGTGGGAGTAAGAGAACATTTTGGCAGTAATGGTAGGTTTTTTTCAGCCAAAATACGATGTCTCAGCTATATTACGTATGCTTTTTATATATGAATGTTTATTTGAAAACCTTGTAGACAGAATGATCCAACTAAAGCGGTTGAAGGACGGACCGTGAAAAAGCTATTCTTCAATTCAGTGCCTTCATCATTTTGCAGCTATTGGTCGCGCGCTACCATGTCAAACTGATTTGCCAAAAAAAATCGTACGTTTCCTTATATTGACTACTCTATTTAAAGTTATAGTGCCATAGTCACAGACTCCAAACGGTTCGGACGGTTTATTTATGAAGTCGTTATTATTGCACCAGCTCTGTTCATATAACCATATAGAATAGCTATGAAGTCAAAGCTGTGCCAATGCTAAGCGAACTAAGCGACCCAGTTCGCGGACGCTAATGCTAAGAAAGGAAAGCGTTTCCGTGCTCAAAAAGTCCCTCTCTGACAACTGAGAAATGTTGACGCAGAGAGAATTTGACTCCGGAATGCGGAATGCTGAAAGCATTGAGAACTACTTCAGCTAAAGCTATGCAGAAGTGCCGTGATAGGTGTTCCCATGCTTTTGAATAGTTTTGTATCCATATCAGTGCAGAAACCAGGAATCGGAAATGTAGAGTCGTGACTTCAAAGTGAAATTCATCCCGTCCAATGATTGAAGAACAACGCTACGGCTACGGCTTCGAACTACCATCTAATCCACGGTCCTGGAACTAGTTCCGAAAAGAAATCAAAGTTAAAGAGGCTTTAACTCCCTTACGTAATTTTACATAATATTGCTTCAACGCTAGCAGTTATTACTTGTGCCCAATACAGTATACTTAATTCCGAGTCTAGCATGGTACACTGGGCATTTCATGTTTGTCTTTGAGCCAGATGGCACGGGGTGGATGTCAATATCCTGTGAGCACAAAGCGTCACATATCCAATAGAATGTGACAACACGACCTAAACGCAGACCCTGAAATTGACGTCTTTTCGGTACCGGATCTCAACAAACTGACAAAGGAGAACTCCGTGGGACCCCATGATCTTTGTGGGGGGAGCAGGGGAGGAACGGTCTGAATTAATAAGCGCTGTGAGTCGTTACAATAGACGTTCTTCGTACTGCCACTGGATTATCAGTCGATGCAGCGATCTTCGGGGCAAGCCACCACAGGGCCAGAAATTTGTTGAGACCGATCCCGAGATATAATTCCCAAGTCTTTTCCGTATCTGTATGTACTAGTGGAGCACTCCACTCTCACGAAGTCGTCCAACCACCACCAACTACCCATTAACCTCCCCCACTCACTACATTCAACGGTACGAATATCGGGAAAGCGCATAATGACGGAAAATAACTCGTCGCACCGCTTGGGATTGTCTTCATCCGTATATCGTAGTTGATGGTTCCATAACTTAATACTTACTGTAGTTTTGCTGCACCCTCGCTGCATTCTTATTGTTGGTCTTACTGTACTGGCTAGCCGTCTTCTCCACCCACGACGCTAATATTAAGTATTATTCTTGGTAGTATTATTAGTATTATTATTATTATTATTATCATAAGACATCTCTAACCTCTCACCCAATCCTCCATCTATCACTCGTTCCTTTTTCTGGAGTTTGGCGTCTCCTGGCGCTTTCCCAATTCAGTATGGAATTGGCATTTCTGTATGGGACCGAAGACGCTGAAGATTCCAAGTGGTTTCTCACTTTGTTTGTAGATTCTAGTTTTTGTATTCTTCTTTCTTTCTTTTTTTCTTTCTTTCTTTCTTCTTTTCTCTTCTTCTCGATCTTCTCTTTTGTACATCGAAAGTATTTTACCTATTACTGTACCGTGAAGTAATCTTAGAGAAACTACTGTTAGTAGCAGCCCCAAGTTGTAGCTAACCCAAATTCTATCCAGACCCCGTCCGTCTTAAGGTCTCTATCGTACAAACTGCGTTCATTCAGCGACCCTCTACACACCGTGTAAACCATTTAAATGAATACCTACGGCAATGTCATCTACGGCTCTAGATCCATCGGCAGACTTGCCGAAACCTAAGAGAACCAGAAAGTTCGATAAGAGAAGTAGAAACGGGTGCTTGACCTGTAAGAAGAGAAGAGTCAAATGTGATGGTAAGTATTTGTGATTTCGTTGTTGATTGTGAACCGTGTACTTGGAATTGATAGTGGTCGAGATGTGGTGAATCTGAGGTTGTAATTGGGCTATATAGGAGCCCAAGATTTTACCCCTTGAAGACTATTCTTCTATCTTTGGAACTAAGATGTTCCTCTTGATCTACCAAGGACTGGGCATTGTTAGAGTGTGATGTTTGGAGAAGTAGCCCGATCTTAAATTACTGGATTCTTTTACTATATTATTAATAATTCTTTATTAAATGTTGTTATCGTACAAACGGAAGAATGGCTCATTAGCTCTTCAGCTCTTCATTGATCTAAGACAACTTATCCTCCCATGACATATCCGGTTCTCGATTCTCTTTTCTCCTTCCTTTACTAACTCCCTTCTAGAAAGCCATCCCAGATGTCAAAACTGTTTGAGATTGAAGCTAACTTGTAACTACGGCATTAAATTGTTGTGGGAAGACGAGGCAATAGCAAAAGGCATTTCTTTCGGCCGTTCGAAACAGAACAAGCTTATTCGCCAGCAGACGAAGCGTAGCTTCCTACTTCCTAATGAAAAGAAACAATTAACATTATCTGAAATGCTTCAGAACGACAAGGCCATCAAGTGGGTCAAGAGTACTAACGACAGTTGTAATCTCTTTCTTAACACCACTTACGAAGATTTCAATAAGATCTTCAATATGATCACGAAGGACGATTTAGAACTCAAGAGTTACTCCATGAGCCACCCTAATAGCAATGTAGTGATCTCCATCGCAGACAGTGCCAATTCGGATTCTGACAATAATGAAGACGCTATAGTGAACCAGTTATCAGTCAGTTCTACCAATGAACTTGTTGTGACCAATCCTGATCTCTTCACTGAACTATTCTTGGATGATCCAGAAACTGGTTTAGATGATGAAACTCAGATCACTTACTTAACTCAGCAATCATCGGCGAATCCTGTTGAATTCTCGTTCAATCTCGACCATTTCTTCAGCAAAACATTTGCTCAAACTTTCAACTTCTATAATGAAGAATTCTACCAAAACAACTTCAAGCTCGAGCTGGAAATCTTCAATTACTTTACAAATTCCATTTGTCCTGGCTGTATTTGTTACCCTAAGGGTTCTGGTGGAAGTAGTGGTTTGATTCCAGCTCCTTTAACGAGAGTAAACCCAGATTTGAATCCGTACTTGTATCTAGTTGTTCCTCTAGCGCAGCAATCAGAGATTGTGTATAAAACACTTGTAGCTGTTGCAGCACGCCAGCTTTCTTTACTTGGAAATTCAAAGTTTGACACTTTGTCCAGCAAGTATACCCTGCAAGTTCTTAAAATGCTTCCATTGGTAATTAAGGAGAAGCAGAATCTGAATTCCAACAACTGGGATGAGGTACTAGCTACGGTATTGATGTTGTGTTTTGCTGACATTTCTTCAAGCTGTGGAGCTTCTTGGTTGATCCATTTGAATGGAGCAAAGGAGTTCTTGAAGGTGTCTTCAATCAGATCCAATATCACTCCCGTAGCAAAGTTTTTTATCCGTTATTTTATTACTCATGAGGTCATGGGTGAAACAGCTTGGTTTCAGAATAAGATTATTTCGGATGACGAGTACTTAATTGATATAAAGAACGATCGAGATGAACGTATCGATTTGGTTCTTGGATGCTCCCCTCATTTAATCTCAATTATTAACAGTGTATCCAAGCTTGGAGAAGCCTATGAGAGTTTTGAATACAAAGATCGTAAAAACAAGAAATTCTTGGAAGTTCAGAGAAACCTTTTAGAAGAAAGAGATAAGTTGGAAGTTCAGTTGAACAATCTCAAGCAGTACTTGAAACTCAGTGAATTAGATGAGGTCAGTCAAGGTAACATTATCAAAATTTCCGAAATCAAAAGATTAACCACATTGATATATTTGTTCGCTCGTATTGATCTTGAATATTTGCATCTAAATCACAACAAACATGTGGAGATTGATACAACAAGCAATGTGAAGTATCCTAAGAGGTACACTGACAGATTCAAGGTGATAAAACAGATTACCAGGAAGATCATGGACTTAATTACATCCTTGCCATCTACAACAATGTCATTACTCTGGCCCTTGTTTGTCATTGGCATTGTGTCTGTTGAGAACGATGAGGAAAGATGGTTTGTTCTCAGCCGTTTGATTGAAATGGAGAGAATTCGTGAGTTGGCAAGTGTGAAGATTGCTAGACGTGTCGTAGAAAGTGTTTGGAAAGAAAAGGATTTGAACTGCTTGAGCAACAGATGGAAGGACATGATTAAAGGGAAGGCAAATACTATCAGTTTGGCCTAGCCTTGTCTGTTCAGAAAGACACTATTACATTTTTATAACTTTATAGTATGCAATGTTATGTATTCTAGATATTGATTCGAATAAAATTTACTCTAAATAAATAAAACAACATTATTTTAAAAGAAAGTGAATTAGTTGAATAATCTATTAATTAGTCTAGGTTCGTGAAATGAAGAAATGCAGCTCGTTACACATGTTGAAAGTGATAGGGACAGTTATTACATATGCCATAACCATCTAAATTAAGTCCTTGTACTTGTCGTGGACAGCTTGGACTTGGTCTCTGAGCTCCTGCTTTCTAGCCTCGTCACACCACGAACCATTGATACCGTTCAAGGCAATCTTACTCCATTGTTGACCTGTGAAACCAAAACGAGTGTGGACAGCACGGTAGTTGTCTAAAATGTATCCACCAAAATATGCTGGATCATCGGAGTTGATGGAGAATGGAACGTCCTTGTTGAAGAAGAGCTCAATTGGCAACTCACGAACGTCTTTGACCACTTGCAATTTAACGTTAGACAATGGACACAACGACAACATGGTCTGGTTTGCAGCTAATCTGGCTAACAATTCGTCACTGTGCTGAGAATTCACACCATGGTCAATTCTGGAAACGTTCAATAAGTCAAGAGAGTGGGAAACAAATGAATGATCACCTTCCTCACCAGCGTGGGCAGTTAAGCCAACTTCAGGGAACTTGTCCTTAACAGCTTGGTAACATTCTGTAAACAAGTGAGGTGGGAAAGGCTTTTCACTTGAGTCCAAACCCAAACCGTGAAGAATTCCCGACTCGTAGTACTTGTGAGCATCCTGAATGGTCTTCAAACCAGACTCAGCAGGCAAGTGTCTCAACAAACACATAATAAGCTTGTTGGTGGTACCAAATAACTCATTGGCCTTCTTACAAGCACGGTCGAAACCTTCGACCACAGTATCAATGGAAATACCTCTTTCAACGTGTCCTTGAGGGTCAAAGAAGACCTCGGAGTGCAAACATCCATCGGCATGGGCCTTGGTGAAGTATTCCATTGCCAAGTCGTAGAAATCGTTTTCCTGGATCAAGACACTCATTCCGATGTAGTAGTGGTCTAAGAAGTCTTGCAAGTCTCCAAAATTGTTGTATCTCACAGCACAGTCCTCGATGGTAGGAGGAAAGTGGTCTGGCAAGGTAATGTTATTTCTCTTGGCCAAGTTGAACAATAATGAAGGCTCTAAGGTTCCCTCCAAATGAACGTGATGTTCACATTTAGGTAACTCCCTTAAGAAGTTATCCATGTGTTCGGAGCATTCGTAAACAGACATTTTGCTAGGTATTTTGACTTATATTATAGGAACTGCTTGTTATAGCTTATCGATTTTCAATTCATAAAACAATGGGAGAACTCACTTTATTTATAATGCAAAAATGGCTGAAAAATCTACTCAAACTTACGAGCCTCATCTTAATATATATTTTTTAGTCTCGCAGCACCAAGAAAAAAAGAAATTTTCTAGCGAAATCAGTATTTGCAGCTTGTTAATGAAGCGCAAAGGATGAATACAAAGGAGGATGAAATTAGATTGAAATGGGTATTGAGGGCAATTTGGGGACTGTGACGGAGATCTATATAAAATTCACACATTAAATACGTTTTTCCATATGAATTGTGTGCTTATTAGGTAACTTTAAGCTGCTCCGCGGAAACTCCGACGAAAATTGCGTCCTTTGTTCGAGTGTATTTTCTGGGCATACAAGGTATACGGAAGCTTATTTTATGGTGTCACAGTGACTGTGGATCTTGTGTATTTGGTTGCAGATAAAATAGGAAATCGAAACGTATTATCTTAATCTCGAGCGCAAATTATCGGCTTAATAGGCAAGTTTGGAGTTGCATCTCTGACTGGTGATTCATTGTATTGCTGCAAATGCTTAAAGACGAGAAACTTCTTGTTGATTCTTATTCCCGGCTTTCTTAAAGAGATGCACTATTGGTATTCAATGTGTTATGGAGGTTGCGCTTTGATGATCCGGAGCCAAAAAACCGCAAATAGCTAAAACCGTAGACTAACCACCTTTCTATTAATGTAAAAAGTCTATACTTCCCTGTAAGGTGATTCCTTGAGCTTTGCTTTAGTAAATTACATATACTCTAGGAGGTGATTCCTATAACGATACCATGTGTTCTATATTCATCTAAATATGGTTTACTACTTTAATGACTACTTTAATGACAACTTACCAATGTCGACGGCACCACCCAAAGCCAGGGTGAAATCCTCGATAAGATCCTCGACATTTTCAACACCAACACTAACTCTCAACAAAGTTGGAGAAACTTCCTTATCACTCATGGCTCTCCATTCAATCAAACTCTCTACTCCACCCAAAGATGTAGCGTGATGGAAGTACTTCAATTTAGATGGCAATCTCTTTGCCGCGTCTTCGGTGTCCAATTCAATGGAAAATACTGGAGAATGTCCCAAAGGCATTTGCTCCTTGATATATTGGTCGTCTTGAAGTGAACCGTGATAAATCTTGGACAACAGAGGGAACTTCGATTTGTTGTCAGACAAATACTTGACTAACTTCGTAGCACTGTCTGATTGCCTCAATACACGCAATTCAAGAGTTCTGATACTTCTGATCAATAATGAAGATTCCAAGCTAGCAATATTAGTACCCAAGAGAAGTCTATCGTAGACCAATTTGTCTCTGATTTCAGAAGATTTTGTGATTAATAAACCAGCTAACAAATCACTATGGCCTCCAAAGAACTTTGTAGCCGAGTGCATCACCATATCAGCACCAAACAAGAATGGATCTTGCAATGGTGGAGGGGCGAAAGTAGAATCTACAATTAAAAAAGCTCCTCTTTCGTGAGCTTTATCAGCATAATATTTTATATTGTAGTTGATACCCTCTGGGTTGACGGGGGTTTCCAAATGAACAATATCTCCCTTGTTCAACTGGCTGAAGTCGTCGTCCAAGTCGATGTGTTTGAGGCCGTAGTTACGTTGCCAAATTTGCACTATACCATGACATCCATGGTATCCTTTACCAAATGCGATTACCTTAGGGTTGAAATGAGTCAATGCAGCGTAGAAGGCACTGAGTCCTGAAGAGTAAGCTACGACATGGTGGCCCGTCACCGCTTCGAGACTGGCTTCCACTTGCTCGGAATTTGGGTGTGACAAACGGGAATAGTATGGTGTTCCAAGAATCTCGAATTTCTCTCTGTCTGCCATCTTGACGAGGTTATCAGGATCCGATTCATAGCGGAACGTGGTTGCAATGTTGATGGGAGGCACCACATCTGGAACACGGTGGAGATGGTCTGCACCGTGTATTAAGTTGGTGGATAATCCTGGCATGGTTGAAGTGAAAGCGCAATATACGGCAGAAGAAAATACTGTTGGATAATTTAGAAGCCAGTCAAATCGGAACAGCTACATAATAATATATAAGAAACTTCAACGGTTACTGTCAACGGAATCACCTACCGTCTCAGGCTCCACAGTCCCGGAATCGCACACGCACAACACCACTAATCTTTGACGGTACATTAATTGTACGATAAAGCTAGGCCATATAGAGTGCTACGGTCGGAAGTGATGATTTCGCAATAGAACATGACAGCCATGCCCCGGAACTGCAGAGTTGAAATAGTTGCAAAAATCGGTTATGTACAGGGGTAGTATCTGTCAGATTAGCAGAGGAGCATATGATAGAATTGACGGTCGCTTAGCGAACCTATTGAAATGTTGTAATGTTTAGCAATTAGTGATGTAATGATCTAATGATTCAGATCAAAATTAGAGGAGGAAGGGCTAGACTTTTTGTTATTTTTTATACAACTCTTGCTTGCCTCGACCTCTCATCTCTACCAGAATAACGATATATATTACATTATTCACAGAAAAGGTACCTCTATTTATTTTTATTCACTTCAACAATGTTACCATTACTATTAATATTACAAATGCAATTAAAATAATTTGCCAGAAGTGGCATGCTCTGAGCGTTTGAGCTTTCTCACCATCCTCTGGATCAAATACAAGACGCAACCTATAAATCTGAAGAGAGCCATAAAAGCAACCATCCACAAAATTACCGTCAAAAACACCCTCGCACGCTTGTCCTTTTCAACTTGTAATCCAGTGGCAGATTCAAATTGATTGAATCCACCAGTTTCCAACACAAGTGCCACGACAATGAAATTAGTAATCATCCAAATAAGAACAGTCATAGAACGAATGAAAGCATAATAATCTTCATTTGATGTAACGTGTTTACCATCATCTTCGACAAGCGGGTTCTTAATCTTCTCTAATTGATTCAAGTAGGACTGGTTAATCTCTTCTTTCAAAATTGGAATGCTAACATCGAAAGTACCATCCTCTCTAAGCTTGGCTTCACCCAAAGATTTGCCGCCGGTATCACCCTTGGTACCCCACGAGACGTCATCAATGTTACAGAAAGCATAAATATTGAGAACGTTGACATAAGATGGTGACAAAAGAATGTACTGGAGGAACGATGTGAACATGTGCCAAGGCTCAAAGTAAAGGAAGGATGCAAGGAAGTATAAAGCATACGTTGAAGATGTTGCCACAACCAAATCTCTGAATTCGGCATTTTGTAGGAATAGAGCAACTGTGATTTTCGTCTGGTCTCTGTAAATCTGTTGAATGGAGTGGACTGCCATATATATAGCCGCAAATATCATATACGCCATCAAAATTGCGAAGAAAACGACGATCACAATATAAAACCTTTCCGTACCTTTCGGCTTGTTACCAAAACTCAAAACGAATGTGGTCACGATAGAGGCAAGATACAACCATAGAAATATCACAGAAAGGATTTTTCCAGGAGCGAATCCTAAGTCGGGATCTGCTAGCGAAGTTGTCAAAATTCTGAAGACCAAAAAGTAGGAACTAATAGCAAACCAGGAAATCACCAAATTCAAAAACTGGTAGATAAACTCAACATGGAAAAACAACTTTCTACCAAAAGAATGAGAAGAGCTCCAGATTTTAGCAAAATGCACTAAAGAATAGATAGCAGCGAAAAAGGAACCATTCAACCATCTTCTTCTCTGTAATATGAATTCGGCTAATTTTTCTGGAACATCGGTTTCGGCACTCGCAGCTTTACAATATCTCAATAACCAACTACATCCTCTCTTTGCTACCAACTCGTAACATAAGATTCTGTCTTCAGCCAAATACATGTTGGAAGTGAAAATACCGGCCTCTTCCTTCATTTGGGTCTTTTTCAATTCGTATTCGTCATCATTAGGATCTAAGTCTCCGCTCGAGTGCATGAATTCACCCTTGAAGTACTTTTCTAAAGGACCTTTACCATTTATGTCGTTTTGGAGGGCAATGTAACGATAGGCAGAAAAGGCACCTGGTAACACACTAATGAATCCAAACACTGATTCCGTAGGTTTATCTAAGATGTTGGAAATCTTGTACTCGAAGTTTTGCCCATAAACAATGGGGTTAGTCACCATTTGTCTCTTCTTCAAAGATGCTTTGATTTCTCCACAGGCACCGGCCACCCTGTGATCCTTGTCAAACTCCTTCCATAAATGATATAATGACTTGCCAGATGGTTGAGTACCGGCATCTAACAATACAACAATTTTAGGATCAAGGACTTGTCCAAGGGCTTGGAAACACCATCTATGAGAGTTGATCTTCTTGGCATTGTTTTCCTTCAAACAGAAAAGCAACTGTACGGGAACGATCTTTTCAGTGGTTAATTTTACAGTGTCCGTAACGCTCGAAATACCCACTCTAGTGGTATATTCGTAGACGTGTGCCAGGACCTTCTTGTCATCGACTCTACTCTTAGCTAAACCGTCTTGGTACACTCCAAGAGCAGCAAGCAAAGCTTGAGCTCTTTCATTGATCTTGGTTCTACCATCACTAACAATGCAAACAACGACCTTTTTCCAGGAGTCTTTACCCCAAGTACTATTTCTAGACCGAGATTCTAAGTGCTTGATATTTTTGAAGATACCCTTAAGCGTTCTAGCCAATAGCACATCACTTTCGTTATACATCGTGACCACAATCATCATCTCGGTTTGTCTTGGGACAGGGTAATGAACGGGACGAAGGATATAGCCATCCCTATAGAAGTTGCTAGGTCCACAAGTAACGGCAGTATATCTCATGTAAGAGAACTCTCTGGACAATCCTCCATCCTTCGCACCGGCCTTGTAGTCTGGAAATTTGGAGAGTAACTCTGTGGCGACGGGACAATCCAAAACCAAATGACCGTTTAAACCAGGAGCAATTCCGATTTGTGGCTTTGGAGGCTCTGGCTCCTCTGGATAAATATCATCGAAGGGAGAAGGTGGTTCTTCATCGTCTTCTCTAACTGGTTCAGGAGCTGGAGGCATATCTATTATCAGAGGAGGCGCCTGAACTTGAACCGTAGCTAAATCGTAGTGATCACCTTCAAACTGGTTATACTGGATTTGCTGGTCAAATTCTTTCTCGTCGGCATCTTCTTCATCATAGACGTTAGGAACAAATGCCTGGTGAAAATTGGAGGTAAAGTCATTGGCTCCATGAGCATTTGTAGAGTAATCTTGATATTGAGGCAATTGTTGGTGTCCGCTATTCATATTGCCCATTTCGTACTGTTCATCGTAAAATGGGTCCACATTTCCACCATCAGTGTGCAAAGGAGTCAAGTTATGTCCTTGGATATGTCCAGTATTAAATATATTACTAGGTCTGCTTTGGTCGTTGGGCAGCGGTTCGTATCTTCGGTCGTAATACGATCCAATGTCATCTACTGATACCACGGAGCCTGCGCGACGGTCATACGTTGGCTCGGGTTGCTGGAAGTTCAACAGAGTCGAGCTGTTGTTGTTATCATAATTATAGTTATAGGTTCCACTCATTTGGTGGGGATTGAGGTACTCATTCGAATTGCCGCGTTCCTGATCGTCTGAACCGCGGGGCGGGTTATACGCCGAGTGGTTGTAGCGACTCATGGCAATTTTTGTAGACGAATATTCGTGGTGATCGGACAGTGCAACACTACGAACACTTTGGAAAGAATGAAACTTCTAAATTGATTAAATTAACGGTAACCTGTCAAAGGAGTTTTCTGGTTTAAAAAATTGTGTCTGATCTGAGAAAATCAGAGTCGTGTAAATTTTTAGAGTTACCGAATCGGGACATAAACAGCAGCAGACAGCAATGTGTGCAGGTGAGGTTGGGGACGGTAGGAGAAGGGAAAGAGTGGCACAGTAAGGACTCAGGGAAGATTCAGGTGATTCGAGCACTTAATGACCATTGCCTCGGAGAGTATGCCTCATTGGTCATGTGGGATCTTTTCGTGCTCTCCTCAGTCAACTACATGTTCAGAACTCGTGTTATTCTGGTTTCATATTGGTATCTAGGCTCTCTCATTACCATTATGAAAACCGTGTCAGCGTCTCAAAAAATACGTCGTATTCGCGGAGTGGACCATTACCGCAGTATATTGCCTCAGCCCCCGTCGTCTTTTAATGCCACTGGTTACTCATTTGGCGCAGCCCGTCAAGTGTGACACTGCAAATAGCTTCATCAAAAGGATGGGGCTGTACTATCTGAATCTAATAATAGACAAGAGGAGGTACTGCTGCACTAAAAAGATGATGCAAAATAGCGACTTCTGAAACTTCTAATTATAGATCTTGATCACGTGCCACAATCAAAAAGATAGCGGTACGGGTGTTTTATTCAAATCTTGCGGTACGGGTTTTTTTTCTTTTGTGGAATTCTTACGTCACTACTTAGTAAGATATTGTCTTTCAGGTTGGAATTGTGACATTCTTGCGGTACGGGTCTTCTATTCGGTGTTAATATGAATTTCTTTTCTCGTACCTCTGCATACTTTTATCTTCTGAAGTTTTCTATACAAACCCGACAAGTCCGCATCTGACCCTAGTGGCAATAGCCGCGTTCGTTTTCTAGAGTGAAATCAATGACTCACCAGGGCAACTCTTAGATTAGGTTGTGCAACAACACAATTGTAGGGGTCAATTCCTCTATCCACTTTGGATCTCGATCCTGAGCGTGTTCCAGAAAGAATCGTGGAGTTCATTAAATTAAACCAGAGATCCTCTACTATGTGCGTCTTAATTTCTTCCTTTCAAGTGAAAGGTGTTAGTACGTGACTGCCGAATCGAAGCCCAAGCCATGGGTTGCCACGTTAACATTACAAATCACCTATCAGTATGGAAGGACTATCCTTTCTTCGGTGTTGCTCTCAAATTGCCAGTCAGTAGGCGAGGCTAACACCGATATGTCAAAAAACAAAATATTATCCTCACATTCCACCACCAAAACCTGGCCCTCGGTGATTGTATCTTCTATCTTTAATTCCGCAAATGTACCACGAGATGACAAATATGCGTAAAATCTTAGTTTATCCTGCAGGTAAATATCACCGAGCTGCTCGGTGATATTATTTGAACAGATTACTTCAGATGAGCCCCTTCTTATGTACTCGTATGCGGTGTTAAAATGGTCTCAGCCGTCTTTCACTTCTTCGGGGTTACCGCATTAGGAAACGGTTATTTTGCACTAAGTAGTAGAGAAATTTTCCGTTTGGCAGCTTCTTTCATGCATCTTTCATCTGCTTGTTCTATATAAGTAGCTGCTATGATCCTCCTTTTACGATTATTTCGAGGGACTTCTAATCATTGAGTAGTCAACACTTTTTTTTCACAGCACACACAAAATGTCTCATTTCATAAACAATTCGTTTTGGGGAACATTCTTAAATAGGATCTCTGGCCGCAAGATATTCCAACAAAAGGAAGAACGCGCTGGCTACGTGGTTCCGGAGAAGTATCTCCCAGGATATAAAGAAGTTGCAGATTCTGATGACTCTGTGAAAGAAGCAAAGGCTCAAGCTGAAGATGAGCAATCATCGACTACTTCTAACTCTACTGTCAAGGGCGACGAAGACGGCAAAGTAATTGTTACTTGGGATAGTGAAGATGACCCAGAAAACCCATACAATTGGCCTTTATACCAAAAGTTGATCTTGTTAGGTGAACTTGCTTTCTTAACTGTCTCTGTCTACATGGCTGCTGCAATTTACACTCCAGGTGTTACTGACATCATGGAAAAATTCAATATCAATGAAACACTTGCAACACTTCCATTGACTCTCTTCGTCATTGGTTATGGTATTGGACCAATGGTGTTGTCTCCAATGACTGAGAATGCCGCCATTGGTAGAACTAACGTCTACATTATTACTTTATTTATCTTTTTCATTTTGCAAATTCCAACTGCCTTGTCTAACAACATTGCTGGTTTGTGTGTATTGAGATTCATCTCTGGTTTCTTTGCATCTCCAGCTTTGGCTACTGGTGGTGCCACCATTGGTGACATTATTTCTATGCCATACATGCCTATTGGTATTGCTTCTTGGGCCCTCGGAGGTGTCTGTGGTCCTTCATTGGGTCCATTGGTTGGTTCTATATTGGTTGTTAAGGGTGGTCACGACTCGTGGAGATGGACCTTCTGGTTTATGGCTATTATTTCTGGTACCTGTTGCTTGGTTTTGGGATGGACTTTACCAGAAACATATTCTAAAACATTGCTTTACCGTAAAGCCAAAAGATTGAGAAGAATCACGGGTAACGAAAATATTACAAGTGATGGCGAAATCGAGAACTCTAAAATGAGTGTAAGCGAGCTTGCTATGGATTTGTTGGTTAGACCTTTCGAAATCACAATTATTGAGCCTGTTGTCTTGTTGATCAACCTTTACATTGCTTTGGTCTACTCAGTTTTGTACCTTTGGTTTGAAGCTTTCCCAATCGTCTTCGTACAAGTCAAGCACTTCACTACAATTGAGATGGGTGTTTCCTACGTCAGTATCATGATTGGTATCATGATAGGAGCAGCCATTTATATCCCTATTATCTACAGAGCTTTCACCAAGAAGCTTCTTGCTGGTACAATGGTCGCTCCGGAAGTTTTCTTACCTAGTGCAATCGGCGGAGCCATTTTGATGCCAGTTGGTATCTTCATTTTTGGTTGGACTGCTTCTCCTGACTATCACTGGATGGGTCCAATCATTGGTGCTACCGTTTTTGCTTCTGGAGCCTTCATCATTTTCCAAACATTGTTCAACTACTTGGGTGCATCATTCTACAGATATTTAGCTTCTGTCTTTGCAAGTAATGCTTTGTTCAGATCCGTTATTGCAGGATGCTTCCCATTGTTTGGACGTAGCATGTTCGACAACTTGGCAACTGAAAAGTACCCAGTCGGCTGGGGTTCTTCTATTGTCGGTTTCATTGCTCTCGCTATGATTGCAATTCCCGTCTTTTTCTACATGAATGGACCTAAGTTGCGTGCTAGATCTCGATATGCCAACTAAGGAACTAAATATTGTACATAGATTTTCAGCCTATTTTCGCGGTGACTGATATACTAATTAATCAATTAATTAAAGTCTGTAACAGGAACTGTTCTAATATAGTTAAACTTGGGTGGTGCTCGCTATGGACGTCAATTGGTTTGAAAAAAACACTTCTTAACTGTATTCATGTAATAACATAGCCATGAGAAAGTTTAGTTGGATATTATTGCTCGTCTTATACATCATGTAAAAATGACTAGAATTGAGTGTTTCTTAGTTTTCTTAGAATAAATACATAATTGGATTAAAAATTTTTTGATAATTTCAATTCACTTTCATTTTGAGCTCTTCTAGGAGATGCCTAAAATATTTCCAGCTTCGCATAGTTTTTATACAGTGTGATGCCGAATAAAGCATTCTTAGATGAGTTTATAAGGGAGAAAGGTTTCAAAATGCTGCAAAACGGCTATTACTGCGGCACGAATTTCTTATATTTTTTTTAGGATTTTTTTTATTTGTAGGGGCAATTTTATTTTGTCTATATCAAAGATGCAGAGACTAATAGAGAAATTTTGGACTTACATCTGTATTCCTAAATAGCTATATAATCTAAGAGATAGAGAGAGAAGAATAAAGACAGTGTGACAGTGATTAGTCCAGATTGTCCAGAGAAAAACCCTGGAGAAAATTTTTAAATTTTTTTTTAAAAAAAAATTTCAGCGGCATGGGTGTAGCATTTCTGGTTCCAAAACCTCAGGAAATTTAGGCAACTTGTCCGAGCGGTTAAGGAGAAAGACTTGAAATCTTTTGGGCTATGCCCGCGCAGGTTCGAGTCCTGCAGTTGTCGTAATTCTTATTTTTTATCTTTTTACAGTTGGTGTCACCACAAGATATGGCTTCCAAGTGTCAAAACCAACGGCTCACTTTTGTATCAGGATTAGTTCCGTTAAGTGAGAGAAACGCTTAAAAAACCTAGAAATAATAGTGGTTAGGATTTCTTTTAGTTGTCCAGTATTCAGCATAGAATTTAGGGAGAATAAATATTATGTAGACACCGTTCTCTTTAATATATACATATAAACCATTTCAATTACTTTTGCATACGAGACAGTCCTTACTCAAATACCCCATTTGTTCAAAGATAAAGTCTTTTTTATGGAAGGTGAAGTTGAAATTGTGCCCTATTGGGAAGCATGCATATGAAGTGTGCATATTCCAATCCACTGTATAGGTAAACCTATACTGGTCATCTAATCAGTCTACCTTCTTTGCAGGAGACAACTTCAAAGGTTTATTGGTGCCCCATATGTACCAAACAACAAGGATCTCAAGTAAATTGAAACCGATGACTTTCATCTCGAACATTTCAATAAAATGACCAATGACTTGCAACGTCTCTCCAACGTCAAACAATCCTCCAAACTTGAGATGTGACAAGTACATTGCCAATTGCTTGAAGACCAACTTGTACAAGAACAAGTGGTAGAACAAGGATCTCCTGATATACGTTTGCAATCCCTTTTCACCTAACTGGGTCAATTTTTTGTTGATTTTGTATGCGTTCCACAAGAATATTGTGAACATGAGAAGTTCAGTAAAAACTTGAACCAAGGTGAAAATTGAAGTAAGAGCTCTCTCACGGGGTTCCCATGAAGCAACTCTATCAGCCTTGTATGTTCCAGCGAGAAGAATGGTATTGTACAAAACTTGGTATTTGTTGTCAATCAAAATGATGTCTATAATGGTGTTAGTCTCGCGAAGTAGGTAGTCAGTAATTAGACGCGAAACGGAATTGATTAACCAAAGAGCAAATGTCAACTTAGAGATGACATTAACCTCCAATTTGTGATAACCATACCCAAGATAGACAAGAATAATGATGTAAGACTGGAACTTATTAAGAACACCCGTTTGCAATCTGAAGTACCAATCTTCGGTGAAATCGTACAATGGGTCGTTGGGGAAATAAGCGCAGATAAATTCTAAGGCGAAGAAAACAGAGTTATAGGCAAAACTGGCCAATAAATAGTAGATGATATAACGGGTAATCAATGGCAAGTGGGAGATACGACGCTGGGAAACAGCTGGATGGAAGATGGATACCACGACTAATGCAACACCGAACATCATGGCCAAACTAACGTGGGAGGAAATATCCTGAAAGATGTTAGCAGGCACTGCTTCATTATTTACTGTAACTTTGGCCTTGTATTGGATAGTTGGCAAATAACCTTCACCAGCACTCTTGTAAATTGGTAAATAGATACAGTATACACCTTCATCTTCAATAGGGTATTCAATGACACTGTCTTCGTCAATGGTAGTGTTGAAAAGAGAAGGAGGAAGCTCGTGAAGACCTTTACGCAATTCAAAAGCGAATTCCACGGTTCCGTTATTATTTTCCACGATCTGGTTCTCGAAAACATAGGTATGGTTGACGAAATAGTTAAGGTTGGGCAAGTTTTTAAACTTAATTAAGTCGTTGTAGTTGAAGATAACGAGGGGAATCTGATGGTCGGTGACCTGGGAGAACTCCAACGAGATGGCGGTATCTTCCTGGGATGCGTTGACATAGAGACAGGCTGCATTGCTTCTGGCATTCAAGTCGAAGACTCTATGGGAAGTACCCAAAACAACCGACAATTGTGTAGCCAAAAACACAGCTGTGATCCACACAGGGTTTGCTTGGAACGACAACTTCATAGCTATGTACTAAAAGAGAGACTATACGGGCGAACTGAGTAGAGTAGTAAGAAAGAGAAGTGATGAACTAATTCAATTCTCCACTACAAAAAAAGACACATAATGCACTTCACTGGACCCTGTTGCGCACGAGAACTAGCATCCAAATTGGGAATCAGCTGTCGTCGAAATACCGAATACCATACAATGCAACCAGCTTAAGTATGTTTAATTTGACTAATTTCACCTCTGCATATAGTCAACATTACTTCTATCTTGTGAAGAGATGGAGAACTACATGCTCACCTCAATTCACTTCTGTGCTTCTTTAAGTTCTTTATTCCGGTATAGACTAGGAAATTTTCAGGCTTATGCATGGAGTTTCTCTGGAAGAACGAATACGGAAGTGCTGAATTTCCTGTTTGGGACTGTGGTTTGAAAAAATTAGGACAAGGACACTGAATAACATTGTTGTATTGAGATCATAAGTCATCTACGCATAGAAGTGGTTGAAATGACGGCAAAACATGCCGTCAGTGTACAAGGAAGCAGTATGGGCTACCATGCAAGAATTAAACTTTATAGTGTTCACTTAGATGGAAATTTCAGATATCGTTATACATGACTAGCTTACAAAATACGTAGAATGAAATAGATCCATGCAGTATTCTATATTTTCTTATTAATCTATATTTTAATTAAGCTGCAAAAGACAATCTCTAATAATATAGCACCTTTACATCATGTTTCACTTGGCACCCTTCTCAATTTCAACCATACTCTTAGCAGTGTCGATATATGTCTTCTCTGGTGAAATAGGCTTCCATTTGAAATCTCTAATAGCTTTTGCGCTGGAAGTGTTTCTGTGTTGATCTAAATGAGGTACAACACCCTTAAGCTCAGAAACGAAGATACTTAAGAAGCGCAAGAGTCGACTTGGCAAAAAACTCTTAGGGAAGACACTTGGGTCAACTCCTTTAATATTAGCATTCTTAAGTGCGGTGCAAATATCCAGGATTGTTCCCTCCTCTTTGTTACTAGTAAGAATGTATCTCTCGCCATCACTAGCTGGATTCTTCAAAGTTTCAATATGGATCTGTGCTACATCACGTACATCAACAATCCTCAAATAAATACGAGGTGCTCCCCTCTTTAATTCTCCATGTAATATCATCCTAATAAAGTCCAAAGTAGCAGTGTATGGCATTCCCTTCAAAGCAGGTCCAAAAATAGCTGAAGGAAGAAGAGCAGTTACGACGAGAGGATGTTTTGATGTTTGGTTGATTGGTCCATCAACGTAATCCCAAACGGCTCTCTCAGCAAGAATCTTTGATTTAACGTATGTATCCTTGATTTTATTAACAGGAGACCAATCTCTTTCATCCACGAATTGTTCAGAAGGGGAGTGTCCAAATCCTGCTGCGAGGAAAGAGGAAGTCAAAACTAACTTCTTGACATTAAGTTCGTGTGCAAACTTTACCACTCTAAGGGCACCTTCCTTAGCTGGAATTATAACATCATCTGGGTTCTTAAATGTTCCTACAACAAGTGGTGAAGCAACGTGAAGAACGTAATCACACCCTCTGATAGCATCTTTCCAGCCCTTGTCGTTTGTCAAGTCAGCCGCGTAAACAGATAAAGTCTCTTGAATAATCTCGTCCGTAATTTGAGAGCTGTTATCTTTCAAAATACTAAATAATTTCTCCTTTCTAGCCAAGCTTCTAATAGTAGTTCTTACTTGATATTGACCAGCTTCCAATAATTGAAGCAAAATATGGCTAGCGACGTGCCCTGTACCTCCAGTAACCAATACTATTTCCTTTGTCATTTTTCTCTGTAATTGATTTTTAAAAATTAATCTAAAACAATTTAAGATCCTCAATCCTTTTTATACTACTCATGTAGTACTCTTATCAAAGTCAGACAGACCACACTTTCCACCTCAAGCAGCATCATGTACGCGAAAGGTTGCAATTCTGCGGAACTTAACGATCAAATTGTAATCTTCCGTATGCCGTCTTGCTTAAAATTTGCAGCCGCTCAGACGGAGATAACAGATCGAACGGATGCGGAGGAAATCTATGACTCCCTCTGCTCTCTTATTACGTAGTTATGAATTCGTTGTTTTTAGTAAAGTTGTACAAATCTCACATTGGGAAGTTCGAGGAATACGATGATATAATGATGTATTATTGTACCGAGAAAAAATTACATACAAAAGGTAACATATCCGATATTACCGTTGCTTTCTTGCTGGATTATTTGCTTAACCATTCAATGCTTGTGCCGCCTCCTTGTTGTATCTTCCACCTTTGACGGGTATTGCTGCACAAATCTTGTCAATCGCTTCAAGGTCTTCATCAGTCAAAGTGACAATGTTGGAGAAATTGCTCGTAATTCTTTCCTTGGTAGTTCCACCTGGAATTGGCAATATTTGTGTTACGTTATCAATTCCTTTGAAGTGAAGCTTTCCCGATATAGCCAAAATCCAAGAAATCGACAACGCTTCCAAGGAAGTATTCTTTACGTCATGGGCAAAATTGTAGAGGCTTTCAACTAACTTGATGTTCTGTTCATAGTTCTCAGGGAGAAACCTATCAAACGTGCGTTTATAAGAACCTTCTGGAAGCTTTTCAAGAAAAGTATCTTTATTCTGGACTGTGTAGTCAGTTAACAAGCCCATTGCAAGAGGCGAATATGCCACTACAGGAATATTGAGCTTCGACAACTCTTCTAAGATCCCATTTTCTATTATGTCTTGGCACAATAAAGACAACTCCAACTCAACACATGAAATTGGGAAAACACTTGCAGCCTTTCTGATTGACTCAACTCCTACCTCTGAGAGAGAAATACCATCAATTACTCCACTCTTCACGTGTTCAACAATGTATCCAATGGATTGGTCATATGGAATATTCTTATCAACTCTAGCCATTTCAAAGATCAACTTTGGTCTCAAAGTCTTTTCCTTAGGAAAGAAAGAGATCATATTGCTGATTGACTCCTGAATTCGCTCCTTAGAACCGACTGGAGTATAATTAGGTCCTACTGCACCCTTGATTGAAATGACAAGTTCACGATTTTCTTCAGGAGTATTGGAGTCAACAAAGGCCTTCAAGAGCTTTAAGTTGGCATTGTCGGGTCCATAGAATTCCCCACCATTGAGCAATTTTGTTCCGTACTTTTCATGAGTAGTGAGAAACTTAAGTACCTCTACACTTTTCTCAGTAGGTTGGGCAGGTGGTATGGTCATGGTCATGGTACCATAACCAAACCTCGACTTTAAAGCAATCTTTTCATACATTTTGTTGATAGTGTAGTATTCAATTGAGTTTATCTAAAATTAACCCAATTATAAACTCAATTGACATTCTTCATCTTTATATGTTGATGTTATCACCGTTTCATTATTTTATGCGGGGATAATCGCACTCGGAAATGACCATGAAGTCGTTCCGATGAATTATGACAATGGTGTGCATAGAACATCCTAATAGTCAAAAGAGCTGGGTATCCTACCTTAAACGTGATGTTTTGTGGCGATTGTTTTTGTAGTAACATGGAGAGTAATTTGAACTTCTCAATCTTCTTACAGTTATTTTTGCAGCTGTCACCACAAAAGAGTATACCCGTTTTAGAAATAAGGTTTTGTGTTTGCTACGTCAAAGAATACGTCAATTACTACTAGTTCTGTTTTATTGTGTCGTATATCCTAAGTTCTTTATTTCTATAGAAGTGCTCTACAAATCTCTTACTGATGACTGAGTTGGTTAGTCATTCCACAGTTCGTCTCACCGCTTAAACAAACAAACTGCCTTCCATCTGGGCATTGTATCTCAAACCTTTAACTGGGTTTTCCTTGTAGATCTTGTCAATGGCTTCTAAATCTTCATCGGTTAATTCGATAATGTTTGAGAAGTTTCTAGTAATCTTCTCCTTTGTAGAACCACTTGGAATTGGCAAGATTCTGGAAACATTCTTAATTCCCTTGAATTCCTTTCTTCCTGAAACAGCTAAAATCCAAGACAAAGATAAGGACTCCAAAGTGGTCTTTTTCACTTCATGAGCATATTTGTGCAAAGCCTTGATGAGCTTCATGTTGTGATCAAAGGTTTCCGGCTGGAATCTGTCGAAATGGTGCTTCATATCGGCAGCTGGGAGATCTTTTAAATAAGTATCAGCGTGTTCAACTGCATAATCGGTTAACAATCCCCTGGAAAGTGGAGAGTAAGCAATAACTGGGATTCCATGCTTCGACAATTCTTCCAAGATACCGTTCTCAATGATATCTTGGGAAAGGAGGGAGACTTCCAATTCAACACAGGAGATTGGGAAAACGCCAACGGCCTTTCTAATTGAGCCAATTCCTACCTCGGAAAGGGAGATACCGTCAATTGCACCACTCTTCACGTGGTCAGCAATGTAACCGATAGTTTCGTCATATGGAATGTTCTTATCCACTCTGGCTATCTCGAAGATCAACTTTGGTCTAGAGTCCTTGTCCTTTGGGAAGAAAGAGGTCAATGTGTTGACCGAATCTTCAATCAGCTCTTTGGAGCCATCTGTTTTATAAGTGGAAAGATTAAGTCCTCCTTTAATGGAGATAACGAGTTCACGGTTTTGTTCAGGGGTGTTGGAGTCGACGAAGGCCTTCAAGAGTTTCAAATTGACATTGTCAGGACCATAGAAGATACCTCCGTTAAGCAACTTAGTTCCGAATTCGTCGTGAGAAGTGACGAATTTAAGAGACTCGACCGATTGTTCGGTTGGTGGAGGAGTTGGAGTCCAAGTCATGGACATGGTTCCGAAACCGAACTTGGAGTGGAGTTCAACTGGCTTATAAGATTCCGACATTGTGAGATTTTTGGTAGGTACTACGAACTGGGACTTTTACTGGGGAGTATTCACAAATTCACTGCTCTTACGATTGAATTTCTACTCATCAGGACACAATTGCTGTTATATTTATACGCCGATTCCAACAATACTACAATAGGGAGATGCCGACTCCTAATTTTGCAAAGCCGCGAATTGCCTAATTAAATGCAAAATACTACTATTACTGCCGCTACCATTACAAGCACTGATTGAATCTAGAAAAATCCGTGCCTGCTTAATATGAAATTCCGGACTTGCTACATTAAGACATATCGCCGCAGAGTTGGACGCAGAGGGAAGTTGATCCTTTCCAGCAGAAGATCCCAACCACGTCGTAATGTGTTAACTACAGCAGCTTGTAGACTGCTTATTAATTTTGTAGTAAGTCGTCCTTACATTAAAATAGAGTTGGCATATTTTCCCGCTTCCGCAGTGACGGAGTTAGAGGAATTAAGCAAATGTTGTCGCTCGTCTTGAAGGTTCAATAGGAGTGAGTAAATAGGGGACACGAAGCAAGCATTGAATTCACAATAGAATATGTATTCAGGACGTTGGTCGGCATTTCTAGGTTGCTTTGATGGCGTCGCTATGGGATAGAGCCATGCTGACCGGGATTTCCAAAAACAACCGCATCCCATAATAACTCCGCATTATCATAACCGAGTAGCTGCAAAATAATTTCTGAAATGGGCCCCACAATGTGGATAATCTCGGAGATATTTGCCATCTTATCAGCCTTAGTAAGCTTACAATTCGGAATTTAAAGTAAGTAGGCTATGTAATGGCTGTTCCAATAAGGTATGAGGAGTCGAGGTCACATAAAGTCCGATGAAACATTTGATCTTGGATGTCTTAGTCTCTTTTGCATTCATGATATGAAAATTGATAGCGATCTAATTGTTGATCTAGTGGTTCAGTTCACCTCTATTTGATCGAAGGGAGGTTCGTAGAGAAAAGGAACAAATCCGATAAACGGAGCCCGATAAAACCGGTCGGTAACTACCTTAATGCTTCATGAATGTCTAAATTAAGACTTCGATTCTCGGAGTAACCTAATGGGAATGCAATGGACCCTATTCGTATCCCTCTCCATTATTGTTCTACACATTAGTACTATACAAAACCTATCGAATCAAGTATGTTCATCTCGTAATCGTATTAATCTTTTCTATAAAATAATTATCCTGTAGGCTATTACTAAAACACTATAATGTCTAGTTAATTAAAGCAACATGCTTCTAGTGGATGCAAGTAGGAAACTCGCAACTGTTTTAAATGCTCTTTTGTTATGAATGATTTTCTGGTATTTTCAGCTTATACTCCTTCTCTAGAATAAGAATAAGGAGTCTTTTTGCCAACCCAATTCTTCGGTGGTCTTGGCCAACGACTTCTTCATTTCTGGTGGACCACAGATGAAGATCTTGTTAGCACCATTGTTTTCTGGCATAAACTCTTCGATCATCTGCTTGTTGACATAGCCAACACTTCCCTTCCAGGAGTCAGTAGGATGAGTAACGGTGTACTGAACCTTTAAGTCTGGGTATCTTGAGGCAATCTCATCAATCTCAGTTCTCAACAAGATGTCCTTCTCGGTTTCATTGGCAAATAATAAAGAAATCTTAGTGTGGTCGTCTGGGTTAGTGATAATACTAGTGATAACCTGAAGAATTGGGGTAATACCAGAACCTCCAGCAATCAATCCGAGCTCCTTGGCCATGTTTGGCTGGTAGTCCAAGGTTCCAACAGGTCCTCTGAACTTGACAGTCTGACCTTCAGCCAATTGAGCCAATCTTCTGGTAACCACACCGTTTTCGTAATGCTTAACCAAAATGTCAAAGAAACCGGCATCGAACTGGTTCGAGATTGGAGAGTAGTATCTCACTTCGTCCTTACCGTTGATGGTGAAACAACAGGCAAGGTGATGGCCTGTTGGGATGTCCAAGACTTCATCGTCACGTGCCAACTTAAATCTGTAAATAGAGGTCATTGGAGCGATGATAGTCTTGTCAATGAGTTCGAAGTCTTGCCACTTGGTCTTGTGCATGGACGAGGCTCTCTTCAATGCGAGGAAGATCTGAGTCGAGCAAACAATCACAATGAATGAAATACTGTAAGGCAAGTACTCGACTCCGAAAATGAGAGTTCCTCCTAAGATAAGCAAGATGGGGATGTAGATCCCGTGCAAGGGCTGCTTCAAAAGATATCTCTTGTCTTCCATTTCGACTGTGTAACTAAGAGTACGTTTCCTATTGAACCTAGAGCGATCTACAACTATAAAATCGACTTTTGGCTTAACTAAATGACTACTTCAGCTAAAGAAATACCATCGAATCAATTGGTAAATATTTGTGTTTGGTGATTTTTCACGTTTTACAACAACACGCTGAAGAATTCGGGGCGCACACGACCTTTATAACTACAATTTTATTCACGCACTCTGTGACGTTATAACCGTTAGCTGCCGGGCAATATGTCCGATGTGAGATGAGGCATTAGTAAGAGGAGGGAGATGGAGAGTAGGAGATGGGTTGGACCGGGAAGGAAATGGGGTTCGAAGGGGCTTGTAATAGGTTTGGGGCAGGCAGGATGTTAGCGGGAATTTTTAAATATCCTAGAGAGTAGTGCTAGATAGGTAGATGAGATCTCTGCCATTGTGTGGACTGGCAGATGGCATTTCTTTTTTTGCAGCCTCTGAGAGTTTCGAATCTACGATAATTCGAGCCATTCAGAAGACATAGGACAGTAAGTCTTATTATTGGGAAAGAGTGAGTCATGAAGTGATAGTTATAGGAAATAGAACGAGAATGCCTTCTCTGAAAATGCGGGGATGTAGAGTGTCGAAGTCATATCTTCATAACCATCGGTCCTGTTATGGTTATTGTCTAGACGAGGAAGTTTCTTCACGTACAACCGACCCTCTCAATCTCTACACAGTCAATTAACGAATACGTTTGTATTATATAACTATAACCGGGCGACGTGGTCACAAAGTATCGCCACATAAAAAAACCAACAGAGAAGTATGAACAAAGGGGTATTATATATGAACTATAAAGGTGGAAAGAAGTAGTATCGCGGCAACATAGTTAAACTCTAACTTTATGAATGAGGACCATGCACAAGCATTAATTACTACTGCATTCAACGACAGCAAAAAGGAAGGTATTAACAACTTCAGCCCCAAGAGTTAACTTGGAAGTAACTGTATCTCTACAAAGTCGAGTTGTTTAGTACTCCTCTTCCTCCTCTGGGAAGGAATCGGTACCTACCTCAATGTAGTCTCTCTCCAAAGCAGCCAAATCCTCTCTGGCTTCAGTGAACTCACCTTCTTCCATACCCTCACCAACGTACCAGTGGACGAAGGCTCTCTTTGTGTACATCAAGTCGAACTTTCTGTCAATTCTTCTCCAAGCCTCAGCAATAGCAGTAGTGTTAGACAACATACAGACGGCTCTGCTAGCAGAAGCAAGGTCAGAGCCAGCAATTGCAGTTGGTGGTTGGTAACAGATACCAATCTTGAAACCAGTTGGACACCAGTCAACTAATTGAACAGTCTTCTTGGCCTTAACTTGAGCTACGGAGTTTTGAACATCTCTGGTAACAACGTCACCTCTGTACAACAAACAGGTGGCCATGTACTTACCAGTTCTTGGGTCACACTTAACCATTTGGTTACCTGGTTCGAAACAGGAAGCAGTGATCTCAGAAACGGAGTTTGCTTCGTGGTTGGCTCTTTGCTTGGAGAAAACTGGAGCGTAAGAAACCAATGGGAAATGGATTCTTGGGTATGGGACCAAGTTAGTTTGGAACTCGTTCAAGTCTACGTTAAGGGAACCGTCGAATCTCAAAGAGGCGGTGACGGAAGAGACAACTTGAGCAATCAAGGAGTTCAAGGAGTCAAAGTTTGGTCTGGCAATATCCAAGTTACGGCGACACATGTCGTAGATAGCCTCGTTATCAACCATGAAGGTACAGTCAGCATGTTCCAAGGTTGTGTGGGTAGTCAAAACAGTGTTGTAAGGCTCGACGACGGAGGTGGAAACTTGTGGGGCAGGGTAAACGGCGAATTCCAACTTGGACTTCTTACCGTAGTCAATAGACAACTGCTCTAACAATAAGGAACCAAGACCAGAACCAGTACCACCACCCAAAGAGTGGGTGAAAAGGAAACCTTGTAAACCGTCACATTGGTCACTCATCTTTCTGACTCTGTCCAAGACGTCATCTAAGATTTCTCTTCCTACAGTGTAGTGACCTCTAGCGTAGTTGTTGGCGGCGTCTTCCTTACCGGCGATCAATTGTTCTGGGTGGAACAAGTCCTTGTACTTACCAGTACGGACTTCATCGATCACATTTGGCTCCAAGTCTACATATAAAGCACGAGGGACGTACTTTCCTGAACCAGTTTCACTGAAGAAAGTAGAGAAACCTTCCTCACCTCCCTTTGGTCTGTCAAGACCCTCTTCAAGGTAACCATCTGGTCTGATTCCGTGCTCTTGGGAGTAAAGCTCCCAACAAGCGTTTCCGATCTGGCAACCGGCTTGACCGACTGTGGGGTGTTAGTAACAGTAATTCTAGTGGGCTTTGGTGGCTCCGATTTGGATTTAGATCAGTAGATGATTCGAGTACTACGTGTCATGACTTGGTGGTGGTTTTCATATAAAATTTCGAAATCTTTCCCGCCATTAAAGGCCTTCATCGCCAACACTTGATATACAACACGACGTATCACTATTGATAATAACGCTACATCAACACATCGTCAACTAGATCCAATTCCATCCACTCAACTTGTGCCGTGATCCAACCTGCTGCTACGTACCATTAATACTGATAACTTCTCTCATCTTGTGTGCTTCGATACTAGAGAGTAGAACTGAATGTAACAAGTCTCCTTCAACTATAATATATCATTTGATTTGTTATTTGTTTCGTCTTTTTTTCTGTTGTTTATTAGACGCCCGCCAGAATGCCATTTTACTGTTTTGGTGCAAATTCAAAACAGAGGAGACGAGGTGTAGACTGCCAGATGCGGAAGGATGACGCGTCGGGAGGAAGTAAGAGGAAAAGAAGTGGGAGTTGCGAAAAGTGAGAAAAGTGAGAAAAGTGAGAAAAGCGTGAGGAAAAAACGGTGAGAGGAAATCTGTGAGTGAGTGAGTGAGTGAGTGAGTGAGGCTGAAGGCTGCGAAATCGTACTTATGAAGAAGATGAAGATGAAGATGATGATGAGTTGCGTTTAGAATTGTGGAGGAATGTAGAGAAATGTGGATATGTTTGTATAGTGGTTAGAAGTTTTGGCTAGTGAGATGGTTAGAAATGAAGATCGTGCTATAATAAGATTTCCTAAGTCCACAGTGGACCTACATTTTGATTTATTATGCTTATCTACTCTATAATCAATTCCCTGCAAATGCACAGCCGTGCCTAAATGAAGTGGCTCACAGAACCATGTCTTCCTTCACAGATACACTGAAAGATGTAAGAGGCTACCGGTATGCTCATTGAGATATTAAACTCTAAGATATGGGATAGTCTTCACAATTCATTTTATCTCAAGAATCGAAAGTACAAACACTACTTCTATTAATTAATACGGCAATGCGATCAAAATTCTTTCATTCAGGCAATCAAAGTAAATCTTCACAGAACTCACATAGCTAGCAAACCAAAAGGGAGCATTCACAAGAAATGCCACCGGTTCAGCTTTGCTAATCCATTTGGGGAAACTACAATTGCAACCATCTTGAAAATTCGCAGCATACCAATTTCGCAGCCATTGTCCATATAAACTGAGAGAGACCAGTACAATAAGAAAAAGACAAGAACCCTTCCTCTATTCAGCCATATCATATAATACACATATACTCATGGATGTTCTTACTTCGAGGTTCAGCTCTCTCGAGATTGGTGACGGTTGCCAAAAGAAACATTGCGTAACTCCTCATTCAAGTCTTTCACCCATTCCAGAAGAATTAAATCTAGCCCATTTGGATAACAAGATTTTAGAAGAGAAGACCCAAAGAACAGCCCCATCAGTGAACGAAGCCTTTAGAAACCGTCTAGAGTATGAACTGGCCCTCCGTTCCTTATCGTATGGTCACTACCAAAAATACTATCAAGAGGAATTGGAAGAAGCAAAAATAGCCGTTCGTAAATCCTTACACAATTCCGTTAAAAAGAACCTTATCGAGTATAGAAAGAAGGAATACGAGGCGCTAAAGAAAGTCTCCAGGAATGAAAAGAAGAAGAACAAGAAGAAGTCGAGGGACAGAACAAAAGGAAAGAATCACTACAATAATCTCTCTCCGCTTACTGCTAACACATACAGTTCACGCCCAATGCCTAGCCCCAAAATCTTGAAAGAGAATTACACCCTCTACGATATTCCGGACGACAAAGATACATTCGAGTTAATCGACAACAAATATCTATTGAGCTATGATGGCTTGACGATCCACTTTCCAAACCAACACAAGTACAAGCAATACATAAAGTTATTCTTCCGTCACAAGAACTTCATCAGCAATGACAGCTTGGAGAAGCCAGAATTCTCAACTGAATTTAAAGTATTCCACCAAGAACTCGTTAGAGAAGAGCGTGCAAGGTTGCACTATTTGACTCTGCAATAACATATTATGTATCTTCTCACCCCATCAAACTACAAAACAAAGTGGCTATTATGGCTTGTATCTATTAATAAATAGGATATTATGTAATTACTAGAATGGAGCAAATAAAGAGGAATTTTCAATATAGATCTAGGACGTATAGTACAATTTCAGGATGAGATCATTATTGCTGGTTACTTACTCTTTGACGGCGTAGCTTCTTCTGAACTTGTCGTCGATTTCGACCAAGTAGTAAGTACCGGTGGCGACGTTGTCGAGCGAACCGGTTGGCTTGAACGACTTTTGCAAATGAGCCTTTTCTCTCAACTCAATAGCAGCAAGGTACTGCTCTGGGGTTTCGATCTTTCTGCCCTCACCCAACTTGTGGTCGAAGTCGAGGTTCTTGGTAATCTTGGAGATGTCACCCTTGACAACTACAGACAACAAGGAGGATGCTAAACCAGAACCGTAAGAGAAAATACCGATTCTCTTGTTCTGCAATTTCTCGGAACCAACGTAGTACAATAACGAAGACAAAGAGGCCCAAGCAGAAGCTGTGTACATGTTACCGGTATTGGTTGGGACTTGAAGAGCTGGTTGGACTCTGATCTTGGTTTGTTCCTTGGCCAAGCCAACGAAGACCTTCTCCAAGTTTCTGTCGACCAAGGATTGCTCGTAAGTCAAACCGTCGATAGTCTTCTTAGTTTCCTCGTCAATCAAATCAGCAAACTTGGATGGGTCTGAAACGTAATCGTTGTAGAGCAATCTAGCGTAAGACTTGGTGACTAATTTACAGGTTGGAACGTGGAAAGCGTTGTAGTCGAAGTGGTCGTAGACACCAACGGTCTTGGAGGCGTCCTTAGTGATCTTCTTGGAGTATGCCTTGTAACACTGATCAACAGCCTTAACGTAACAGGCCAAGGAGAAGTGACCGTCAACGACTGGGTACTCAGAAGTGAAGTCTGGCTTGTAGAAATCGTAGGCGTGTTCCATGAAGGAACCTCTAGTGTTGTCAAACACAATTGGAGCATCTGGACCGATCAAAAGAGCGACGGCACCAACACCACCAGTTGGTCTGGCAGCACCCTTGTCGTAAATGGCGATGTCACCAGCAACGACAATGGCGTCTCTACCGTCCCAGGCCGAGGATTCGACCCAATTGAGGGCGTTAATGATAGCAGAAGTACCACCGTAACAAGCGTTGATGGTGTCGACACCTTCGATGTCGTTGTTACCTGGGAACAATTGCATCAACAACGACTTGACGGATTTGGACTTGTCCAACAAAGTCTCAGTTCCAACTTCCAAACGACCGATGTTGTTGGTGTCGACGCCGAAGTTCTTGATCAACTTGGACAACACCGTCAACGAGAGCGAGTAGATGTCTTCTCTGTCGTTGACGAAAGCCATGTTAGTCTGGCCCAATCCAATGGTGTACTTACCGGCTGGGATGTTGTCGAACTTCTCCAACTCGGACTGGTTGACAGCCTGGCCGGGGATGTACACTTCGATACCCTTGATACCGATATTCTGAGGTCTAGACATGTTGAGTGTGAAGCTGGGGTGAAGAAGCTGGAAGAAAAAAGAACTGCTGTATGGAACTTAATGCTGCTGCCAAAAGGGAGAAGAAGAACCAGAACTAGCTACGAAAAGAAACCGTACTATTCGATTCAATTTAAACCACAACCGGAAATGAACGCCCAAACGACGTCTAAACGAGCTTGCGAAAACACTACCATTATCGCAGCAGCTAAAACAGTTACTGTGTAGAGAGGAAATATTGCTGCAAAGCCAGAGCCATACTGAGCCATACACAGAGACTACAAACACCAACACAAACACACACCACAGTACAACAGGTGAGATCTTGAAAAATTTTTATACGACGAGTGAGCGGCAACACACGCGCTAAACGACGGGGCGACGCTTTTGCTGGGACGCGCGTGTCGTGTGAAGAGATGAAAATTTGGGACGTCTGAAAATTGGAACACCAGGAGACGGGGTGGACAAAGTCACGTGATTGAAATAAGAATGATAGGGTTAAGTGGGTAATGTACAGGATGTGGTGGTCAGTTATGTCAAAAGCATTATGGTGTTTATTATGGTGGTTATGCTATCGGAAGTGATATAAGGGGGAATCTCTTTAGGGACTAATGATAGGATTGAATTGGCAATTTGGGTCATAGTCCGTGATACAAGCGAGTCTTCAAGAAATTAACTTGTAGGATGGCTCTATGGCAGTACAGATTGAATAGGAGCGGTGCACACATTTCGAGACTCGTAAGATAGATCCTGCTAACCTTAATTTGCTGTAACTGGCTGTTTGCAGTATAGGTTTATTGTATAACAAAGAGTATTCAGTCGGCTCAACCATGTTCAAATAGCTGATACAATGGAAATGATAAGAAACCCACTTTTAGTGCGTTTATTTTCCACTCAGTACCAATGGCTCTTCAGTATTGCTTTCTGTTCGATTGCTATCTATTACGTACGATATCGAACAGATTATTTTTAGCGTGGGTTTTATAGCCTTTCCCCAATAGCAAGCAAGTTGAAAAAAAATAAAACACACCTTCTCACAAGGGGACTAGCTATTGGCTATAATGAACAAGGTAAACCCTCCAGAGAACCTCACACACTATGCTTACCAGTCAAATATGTACTGTCAACAGAACCTATATGTGCACTTGTTGGATTGGGTGCAAAATTTTACTACACTTCACTTTAACCTTGCATACATGGACAAAATAGATGAGTTAATTCTAATCTGTCCATAATACGACTACACAACCCATATACCGAGAACCCCAGCAAATAGCAACACTGTATAGCACTGCCTATTTCTGCTTTCTTCCCACCCATAACGGTTCTGGTCAGTGAAAAACCGTCTCGCTAGCAAATCTGCCACAGTGATTTCGTCAGTGCGACCGTTTTCTCGCTATCATCCGGTACTACCACTACAAGGATATATCATCCAATACCAAGACTTCCAATGATTCCAAATGAAAAACACATTTCTATCACTACCAATATAAAATCCACTAACTTTACAGCACTTCCTCCTCAAGACATCGAACAACCCCCCAAAAGAACCTACAAATATTACAATACCAATCTTCCCTCCCACCTTATCTTGAGGATCTACCGACAAAAGATCGTCTTCTCACTAATTTTTCTCCCTAAACGTTTTTCCTGCACTAATTCTGTGACACCATTTAGTCCTTAGCAAGTCCGCCAATTAGTAAGTAGCAAAAGTATTTAAGAGTTGTCTTCTTCATATCGATCTGGTTCGGAAACCGTCTCTCTCGTTCTAACTTTGCAGCAAACCTCAATTCGTACCCTCAAACCGAATATGTCAATTCCCGAATCGCTTCAACCGTTCGTGACGAACAAACTTATCCATAAGACATGGGCCGGAACATTCTACTGTAAGCCTCAAGCAACCTTCCAACCACGTACTTTGGAGGAAATCAAGGAATTGATTAACCAGGCCAGAATTGGCCACAAGACCATTATGACGGTTGGGTCAGGCCATTCGCCAAGTGATATTACAATGACCAAAGAATGGTTATGTAATTTGGACAAATTCAATAAGGTTATTAAACAAGAAGAGTTCTACGGCCAGTCCACTACGAACCCTGCCGAGAAGGAAGTCAAATTCGTGGATTTAACTGTTGAAGCTGGTTGCAGAATCTTCGAGTTAAACGGATATCTCAAAAGACACAACTTGGCTATTCAGAATTTGGGCTCAATCAGTGATCAATCCATTGCAGGCTTGATTTCAACTGGTACTCATGGTTCTACTCAGTACCACGGTTTGGTTTCTCAACAGGTAGTCTCCATTTCGTTCTTGAATTCCGCTGCCGAACTTGTAACTTGTAGCTCCGTCGAGAAGCCAGAAGTGTTCCGTGCTGTGTTGTTGTCTTTAGGTAAGATTGGTATCATCACCCATGTTACATTAAGAACATGTCCTTCCTACACCATTAAGTCAAAACAAGAGATCATCAAGTTCGACACGCTCTTGAAGAATTGGGACACCATTTGGTTGGACTCCGAGTTCATTAGAATCTGGTGGTTCCCATACTCGGGCAATTGTGTTTGCTGGAGAGCCTCCAAGTCTGACGACGAACTCTCGGAACCTAGACATTCATGGTACGGTACTACGTTTGGAAGATTCTTCTATGAGTTTTTGTTGTTGGTTTCCGTACATGTCTTCCCTAGTTTGACGCCAGCAATTGAGAGGTTTGTCTTCCATCAACAGAACGGTAACGTAGAAACTTTGGGTAGTGGTGACATAGCTGTGCAACACTCAGTCGATGGTTTGAATATGGATTGCTTGTTCAGTCAGTTTGTTAATGAATGGTCCGCTCCTTTAGTTAAGGGCCAAGACGTTCTTCTCAAGTTGCGTGCCGAAATCGAGAAGGCCGCTAAGTCCGGTGCTTACTATGTTCATGCTCCAATCGAAGTGAGATGCTCGAATATGACCAACTCCAACACTCCATTCGTAGACGAAGAGACTGGCGAACCATCTTTATATCCTCCTAAATCTTGGTTGGCTAAGAGAGACAGATTGAGTGCCGGCCCAATTCCTGGTAACAATTTCCGTCCTTTCCTTGATAACTCTCCTTTCATTCCATTTGCAGGCGAGGGAGCTCCAGTGTCTAATGACCAATTGACAGTATTCATCAATGCTACTATGTACAGACCGTTCAGAACCAATGTGGAAACCCACAAATGGTTCCAGATCTTTGAAAACATAATGACAGAAGCTGGAGGAAAACCTCACTGGGCTAAGAACTTCATTGGCGTAGACGGTAAGCAGAGAACCAAGAAAGACTTGGATTCACAATTGGAGTTTGGTGGAAAGTCTTTCTACAGTATGACTGGATTTCAACCAGTAATGAAGGACTGGTTTGGCGATAGCTTGATTCACTATAATAATGTCAGAAAGCAGACTGACCCTGATGGAGTTTTCCTCAGTGGAAAGAACTGGGCCGAAAGGAACGGTATTCTTTTGGATTAAGTTATCATATTGGTCAATGAGAAGTATGAATTCTAAGCACATTTAACCTGGGAAACCTATAAAATTTTACCCATATAATAGTTTTAACATACATCTACTTTGTAACTACATATGAATATCACGTTAGAAATATGCTTTATCTTTGTATGCATTTAATAATATATAATATACAACAACTCACATTAAAGTCGTCTATCGATATCTATGATGTGCAGATGTCTCATTAACTTTTGAATGGTGCATTCAATGGATCGATTACAGTACCTTGTTTGGTGATGATTCTAGGCATGGTCAATCTCTGGTGAGTTTCTCTAGAAGTCCACTCTTGGCCAACAGGCATTCTCAACGATCTCTCGTATTGTTCTCTCGATTCGAATGGGAAAGGAACAGCTGATGACTGGTATTTCAAGTTCTTCTTGTTAACCTTTTCATTGATGATGACATTCTTCAAGTTTTTATCTTTTCTCTTGTCCTTCTGCACAACACCATCTATCTTACGTACTACCTTTCTCTTTTTAGATTTCTTGTTACCACCGGCCCAATCACCCCATCCTGGAAGAGTCATGTCTTCTTCTTTGTCATCCTCATCCCTGACAACTCTCTTCTTTTCAATTTCAAATTCTTGTACGACATCGTCACCAGCAAAGGCCTGCTTTATCAAGTCCTTTTGTCTGAACATCTTAACTTCTGCATCATCTTCACCATCAACCTCGGAGTCACTTCCTTGATGTTGATCCACAATCTTCATAGTTCCATCCATATCAATAACGCTTTCATCATCATCTTTATTGCTAGAACCATGCTTTCTTTTCTTGGACTTGGCAATTTTGGCTGCAGCCTTAGCCAATTTTGAGGAAGACTTCTCAACTACGACCATCTTTTGGGACTTTTGTGTAGGCTCTCCGTTCTTTACACTTAGCCATGGGTTAGATTCTTCTTCCACTACTTCTTCAATTGTTTCAGTACTGACTTTTTCAGTGTGCTTGGATTTGGATTGCTTTAAGGCAGTGTTGTCAACGACGTCGAATTTCTTACTCAACTTATTAACTAAATTAGCTGATTCATCGTCTTCAACTTCGTCTCTAGTGGCCTGGTTTACTGAATTAGAATCAGCTCTGCTAGAGGCAGCACTGGGAGTATACACTCTTCTACCCTGATTCTTTGTAACGTTCACAGCAGTGTTGGAATCTTGGAATGCATCCAAATCATCGCTGTTTTCCAACTTCCTCAACTCCTCCAACTCTTGCAAGTTGGCCTGTCTACTCCTTTCTTCGGCATTTCTCATGAAGTCCATACCTAAGACACCTTTTCCGAGTTTCTTTATGTTCTCGTCAGCTTCTTCATTGTCTTTAGAGTATTCATTTTCCACATCTGATAAGCCTTCATCACTTTGTTCACCGTCTTCGTAACCTAATTGTTTCGATCTCAACTTCTCACCTTGTCTCAACATCTCCTCCAATTCGCCTCTGTTAGATGCATCCTTGGATAATCCACTCTTAATCATGGACTTGGCCCATTGTGACTGGGTCTTATGCTTCAATGTCATTCTTTCTCTGGCTCTTTTCAAATCGTGATCTTCTCCATCACTCTCCATGTCTGAGCCTTCTACGGCCTCTTGATTTCTTAATCTCTCCTTCTTCTTAATCTTGTGGAACTGTTTGGACTTAATCTTCTTTATACGCTTTGCTCTCTTCTCATCTCTGAACATCAACTCTCTCATCAAACGCAATTCATTGGTACGTTTCTTCATATCATCAAGGGACATTTTGGCCACTGCGATCTCCTCGAAAGTGGCTTCCTTCTTATCATCAACCAAGGCTGACTCGGTCAAGACTTCATGAATTTTCTTTTCTAAGTCAGTTTGTGGTTCACTAGCTCCGCGGAAAGTTGTGGCGGTATCTCTATGAGAAGAAGTTGGGTTCATTGGGAACTTCAAGACTTCTGCTTGACGGTTGGCCTTGACTGTATCTTCCCATTTACTCACTTCTTCTTTGGTGATTTCGTATGCTACTTTTCTGTCATGTCTATCCTGAATTTTCTTTGGTAATGGTGTTGCTAATGCCTTAGACTTATCACCCACATCCTGGGTATCAATCAAGAAAGCATCCTTAGACACAGAGGGGTCTACTGCAGCAATCATATCGTTTAAAGATAATCTGTTTCCACCAGATGGTAAGACAAATTCATTTTCATCTCTGGATTCTGCGAGAAGCCTTTTTCTTTGTGCTTCTGGTTTTTTAAGTTGTGATTTTAAGTGGGATACTGTATTGGCCAAGTCCAAATCATCTTCGTCGTACTCATCACCAGATGCTTGCTTGAATATGTCTTCTTCGTCTTCCTCCTCCTCTTCTTCCTCGTCACTACCTGATTCTGATTCTGATTCTGATTCCGAGTCATCTAATTCAGACTCTTCGGTTTCCCATGCATCATCAAATACAACATCTTTGTTATCCTTTGTATCTTTTCCTGAAGCCTTTTGCAGTTCTTTTAAGTCTTTGTCATCCATATCCCAAGCTTCGGATAATGACACCAACTGGGATTCGTCAATAGAAGCATAACCCTCATCATCGTCTTCATTTGATTCACTTTCCTCATCAGTGACCTGTTCGCCTCTTCTTCTCTTTCTTTCATTTACCTTGTGCTTCTTCTTTTTGTCTCTGATCGTTTGAGAGAACTTAGAGTTCAAGATGTCATAATCATCATCTGAGCCTAATGCTTCATCGGAGTCAAGCTCCTCATCCTCAAATTTGTCATTAGAGTCATCTTTACGGATACGAGTGGTATCTCTCAGTCCGTCCTTGAGAAATCTGTTAGCGTTTAAAACACCATCAACAACTTCCAAGTCATCATCGTTACCATAGTCAGATTCATCGGACCCATTAGCTGCTCTTTCTGCGATCTGAAAGGCATCCAAAATCTTCTTTGAAGACCTCTTTCTTGTCGACTTGTTCGTCCCCTTCTTAACCCGAGGCGCCATAATTATGATAAGTCCGAGACAGAGAGAAGTTACTATGGTTTGACTGAAATAACTATCTCTTCATAAATAGTATCAACTTTCAATGAGCTTCTTGCAGCATCTGAGATGCTCTGCAAAAAAAATTTGGAGCCACGTGATCGATCACGTGAAAATGTTGAAAGTGAAAAGTTTGGGTTAACTATGGGGAAATTGGAGTATTCAGGTGGAGGAGTTTGTAGAGGTTAAATTTGAGGGTTATAGTGTCGTTGTAGTTTTATGTTATGGATTATGATGATTCAAGGGAATTTATGGTGTTATCAAATTTTTTGTGTGTGATTGAGTGGAAAGTATGTGGGGAAAGTTTGAGTGGAAAGTATGTATTATTGTTGAAGAATGAGCAGTTCACATAGTACAATAGAATAGAATTGATGAATTAATGCCAGAAAATAATAATGAAAATCAGCAGGGAGTATTCATAGGGAACATACCAGATTTTCTCTGTAGCTCACTTCTACATCCTACGCTGCATATCCTTTAATGGTTTTCTAATGACTATTCGATATTTTACATATACACGCTGTAACTACAACGCCTCCAACCTATCGTTGATCTCCTCTGCTGTCAACTTCTTGTATCTAGGTCCCTCATCACTCGTTCCCTTGAATCCCAACAAGTGCTCTTGTGGGTCACTGACAATGGCAATATCCAAGTTTTCTCCGGTTAATTCTCCGTCAACGGACTCTTTTAATGCCAACAAAGCTACGTGAATGGCGTCTTCCAACTCCAAGTCCTCGTTCCAACGCTTTTCCAAGAATGTCTTGGCCGAAATGGATGTCTTTCCGATAGCTGTAGCCTTCCATGGGAAGTAACTTCCAGATGGATCCACTTGATACAACTGGAATGTCTCGGAGTGGTGGTCATATCCTCCTACAAGCAAGGAGACACCAAAGGGTCTGATACCACCCGATTGGGTCGACTCTTGCATAACTTTGGCGATCTCTTGGACTAATATTCTCACTGGAGGATACTCGTTGTACACTCTTTTGTAGTTAGTGTGGGCCAACTTACGGGCTCTGTCCACAAGCACACGGAAATCAGGACCCATTCCCGAGTATGTCATTGCGATGTCTGGTGTGATCAACTCGACCTTGGCGTTGGTGTCGTTTTTGATGAGGGGAGAGTTGGCTTTACGTTCCGTGGCGAGAACAACACCATTAGCACTCTTTATACCAATGGTAGTGACACCCTGTTTCACGGCATTCAAGGCGTACTCAATCTGCACCAACTTACCGCTTGGCGAGAACGTAGTCAACGAAAACGAGTATCTGTCAGCCATTTTCTGTTGTATGGATAATGAATCCTATGTGTTATAGATATTGGTTGTAAAACTATCTTAGCTTACTTTTAGAACAGTAATAGGACTCGTTCTAGTATGCGAATTGGCTCAATTGAAATCAGAAAAATCGTTTCCACTGTTCAACTGCACGTGGAAATGGTATATATTGACTTTCTAATAGCAAAACCTCTATGGATCAATCAATTGGTTTGATCCTTACTACTCTTTCTCTAACATTTACTAGTGTTAGTTAGCCGCTGGTGAAACCGAAATGTTCATTTGCCTTCGGAGAAATGTCGCGCGACATGCGACAGAACAGATTTTGTATATGCAGGTGGTACTACATCAGTTTGTTTTAGTAAGGGAATTATTGGCTGTAAAATAGTCCTTGTTGTATACTGTTGAAGATAGAGTGGTGAGAGTAGTGGAATTGTATTCAAAGGAGTGTCTTTTAAATGTGGTGTAGTGTTCTAAAAGGAAAAAAAAGAAAAAAGAAAAAAGAAAATTGAAGAAGAAAGACTTCATTGTTTATGGTGTTGCCATTGATTGCAAAATCAAAATCACCATTTTGCAGCTATCACAATTCATCTCCAAATGCCATCAATAGCAGTAGTAGGTTAATAATAACTGGCGGTTGAACATTAAGGTCACAGAGTACAGCTCACACATAGGTTTACTAATGAATCTATCATTTATTGAATAATGCTACTAAATCTATTAAAGACGGGCTATTGCTTGTTTCTATACAATAGACGGAAATAAATACTTGAACTCCAGCTGGCTCCCAATGTTAATCTTTGTCTTCAGCTGTATCCTAATCTATGACGTGATTAATCATCCTCTTCCTCATCAGTATCAACTGGCTTAGGCGTTCCCTTTGGCGAACTCAACCAGTCGATGTAACGCAATCTTCTTCTCTCAGCTTGCAACTTCTTGTCGTTTCTGGTCATCTTCTTTTTTCTAATTCTGACCTTGATGTTAGCCGGAGAATCGTTATCGTCTGGTCTAGGTGTGCTGGAACGAGAGATGGCTGGGGAGGTTCCTGTGGACTCTCCACCTTGGTCATCAAATCTAGAGTTGTCAACGGCGACAGATCCCTTCTGGACGACTTCACCGTTTTCAACGTGCCATTGCTCTGGACATAAAGCTCCTACGAATTCGTTGTTGTGCGAAATCATAACAACACCACCAGTCCATTCTCTGATAGCCATGGCCAAACCACCAAGCGAATCACGATCCAAATAGTTAGTAGGCTCATCTAACACCAACAAATGTGGGTTGTTCCACATGGCACCGGCAATAACAACCTTGACCAATTGACCACCGGATAAAGAACCCATTGGAGTGTGGTCAGCAATATCACCATCTAAACCAACACCTTCGAAATGCTTTCTGATGACAGATGGAGTAAGTTCACGGTATCCCAAACCTTCTCTAGAAGCCTCGTGATCATCGAACTTCTGGATCAACTTATCAAAACCGTGCTCCAATAAGGTTTCCTTTGGAACCCAAGAGTTGTACTTTGGTAACCAAAGCTTCCACTTGACCTCGTATTGGAAGGACTTCTTCAACTTTTGTCTACCGACAATAGCTTCAATAGCTCTAGCACCTCTTCCGTCACCAACATCGATCTGCTTGTCCATTTGTTCCTTCTCCTCATCGGAGATCTTTCTGGACTCCTTCAACAAGATCTCACGATCGTCACCGAATCTATAACGCCATTGCAAGTACTGGTTAGCAGTCTTTTCTTTATGTTGTTCGACGTGTTGCAAGGCATGTTGGGCAATGTAACCAATTCTCAAGTTAGGGTGCTTCTCGACCTTGCCTTCATTTGGAACTAATTCACCTGTCAAAAGCTTGATTAAGGTGGACTTACCAGCACCGTTTGGACCCAAAATTGCAACACGAGAAGACAACGATAAGGAACATGAAACATCCTTTAACGATGGCTTAGGGGCACCTGGGTAAGCAAAAGTAACGTTGGCCATACGGGCAACGGCACGAGTACTAGACTTGACACCAGTCAAGATACCTGGAGGTGGGAAATGCATTTGAACGACGGAATCGGTCAAAGTGTAGTAAGATTTACCTTCTGGTTTAACCTTCACGAATTCAGACAAGTTACCCTTGTAATAGGCCAACTTCTTGTTTTCGTAATGGATAACGTCGGTACAAACAGCATCTAAGAAACCGGAGTCGTGGGAAACGATCAAAGAAGTGATGTGAGTGTTTTCGACCAAGTAGTCTTCCAACCATTTGACGTTAGCGACATCCAAGTGATTGGTAGGTTCATCTAACAATAAAACATCAGCCTTCATCAACATGGCTCTAGCTAATTCCAACTTCATCTTCCAACCACCAGACAAAGAACCAACATTCTGTTCCAATCTCTCTTGTGGGAAACCAACAGCAAGTAAGGCAGCAGAAATTTCCTTCTCACCAACGCCGGCCAATTCAGGATCAGAAGCAATAAATCCAACCAAGTCCATATCAGCTTCAGAACCTTGTAACTTATGCTCAACGAAACATGTTCTCAACTCATCAGCGCTTGGGAAGCCCTCTAATTGACCCTTAGAAATGGCTCTCATAAGAGTGGACTTACCAGCACCATTTCTACCACACAAACCGTATCTGTGACCCTTCAAAAGACGCAAAGTAGTCTTGTTTAATAACATACGAGAACCGTAAGCTAAAGAGAAATCAGCGTTGACAATCTCAATAGCACCATCGTCGTCTTCGTAGGTCTTACCAGTGTCCTGGTCGAATAACTTTCTCAAGTTAGAAATGACCAAGTCAACGTAAGCCTTCTTCTGCTCTTCAGAAATGGAGTCGGAAACGACGACAAGCATCTCCAAGTACTCCTTCAAACGCTTCCAATCGTTAACATTGGCATCAGACTGTAAAACACGGCCCAAGTAGTTTGCGACAATCTCATCAGAGAAGTCCAAAGTAGAAACAACTGAAGACAAAGAGTCATCAATGTTTTCAAAGTAGAAAGACTTGGCATGGTCTAAAGTGATTCTACCGTGGAATTTGCCATCAGATTGCTCACTTTCAGCATCCTTCAACACATGGTAGGCCTTTCCAGCCAACTCTCTAACTTCTGGCAATGAGGCGTTGTTGAAGACCTTTTCGACACCAGGCATAAGGATAGGAATAAAGTTCTCGATTTCACGCTTGTTATTCACCAAACGGGTTAAGTTCTCAGTGACTGTAACAGTTTGTCTCAATTGATCGTTAGAGGACGAAGACATCTTTAAAGACTTGTCTAAAATAGGCACTAACAAAGACAAAGCTGGTTCGGTAACTTCAGCAACGAAAGTAACAGAGGATAAGTTCTTGATACATTCCGGGACCTTACTAGGGTCGGCCAAAGTTTCTACAATCAAGTCGTACTTGTTTTGTAAATCCAAGTTATCCAAAACCTTGACGAACTTCTTCAATGAGATTAAACCGTGCTTGGCTAATTCTGGCTTGAAGTCAGTGGCCAAATCAGTCAAAACTGGAACACTCTTGACGAAGGTTAATTCAAGCAAATCAGCTGGAACTTCTTCGACCAAGCGGTCGAAGGTGACCAAAGCAGCGAGCTTGGAGTTCCACTTAGCAGAAGAGTGCAAATATCTCAAGAGTTCTTCGATCACCAAAGAACCTAAAGCTTCAACTGGGAAAATTCCGTATAAGGCGTCCACAGCGGACTTGGCAGCCTTGACAACGTTCTTGTCCTTATCAGCAAACAAATCGTAAGCAGTACCAAAGAATTGCAAAAGGTATGACTCCTTTGGGGTCTGACCGCCGAGCTTGACAGCTAATTGTTGTATGATCAAAAGAGCAGCCTCTCTGACGAGAGCTGGGTTCTTGGCCTTGAGAAGAGACTTAAGAATGTCATTCAATTTCCATTCGTTGATAGATGAGAGTGGAGCTTCTGCGACAGAAGTCACGATTACCTCGACTTCTGGTTTCACTTCACCGATCTTGGAAGCTCTTTCAATGTTTGTAAGGTTTTCCTCAAATGGGGTGTTTGAGACGTTCAACTTGCCCAAAGCAGAGTTAAGCGAGCTCAAGGAAGTGGTGGAAGCATTAGGGTTTGGGGTTTTTGGGGTAGCGGTTCCACTAGATGGCAAAGAGTCTTGTGGAGTAGAGTTGTAACTTCCCTTATAGCCTCTGTTGTTGTACTGGTTGTTGTACTGACCGTTGAAGTTCTGGTTGTTGTTGAATCTGTTGTTTCCAGCACCGTTTCTGGCCTTCAGGGCCTGTTGCAGCTTCAAGAAGTCGTCAAAAGATTGAGACATTAAGTGTGATGTGATTTCTTGTGGTCTCTAGAGTAAGCGAATAAGCAGACTCGTGGGATTTAGATATGGCAGTTCTATAGTTATGCTACTAGCGACAACCTAAGGAAATCTGCTATGTAATATCTAAGAATCGATATTGGTATGCAATAATATTAGAAATATTCTAATTTCGTCTCTAACAGTAACACCACCAATTAACCAAAATGACTAAATTAACCGTATTCACCAAATTGACCTAGTTAACGTAATTAACTTCTAGCGATCAACCTACAAATACTCAGCAATTCAGATATCTTCTAACCTGACTAAAAGAAGAAGAGTATGTAACACTAACAATCACAAATCTATCCTACAACCGTTAGTTAAAAAACTTTTCTGATTTTTTAGCGCAGAGCCAAAAAAAAAAATAATAAAAAGAATTTTGATTGAAAAATTATTTTTTGGGAAAGAATTGAGCCGCACCAGCCTGATTAGGGTGGATGGTTTTATCAACGTGCATGGGGAGTAATGGAGGCCGTGGAAGAAGACCGTGTGAGAGGGTGTTGTTTGGGATGGATAGAAAGAAAGTATAGTTGTTTTGGTAGAAGATGGGATTGTGGGGGATATACGGTGATGTGGGAGAAATTTGGTGAAATTTGGTTAAAAAATGGTGCAATTGAACAAGCCTGTTTGTCGTATCTAGAGCTAATTTGGCTGGTGCTGATTTTTATTAGCGTACGGTTGCTGAATATTGACTAGTGCAAGCGCGCAAGCATAGGGTTACTCAGGAAACCTAGCGAGATCTAGTGTTTTGGAAATGGGGCGGGGGACCTTCGGGAGAGGCCCAAGAGGAAAAGGTATTTTCTATTTAGAAGAAAAAGGGTCTCGAGAAGTGTTTGTTGATGTAGTTAATCCTATAGGTTAATTGATTTACAGCTGAATGGACAATAAATTGTGAACAAGTTCACATCGAAACTTCTACAACGTATCGAATCGTAAATATGTAATTAAAGTGTGCGTGCTCCGCGCGTAGCTGGAGATTCACTATATATTGGAACTAAACGGGATGAAAGCTCCGGACCGAGCTTAGTAAGTATAAATATTTTGACATCCGCTGTAGTATTGTGGAATGGATGAACATTCTACTTGACGATAATGAGCAAGTAATATGGGAGTTCCCCAACGTGGAGTAGCAAATATTTAGACTAGCGGCAACACCGCATGATAAGCAAAGTGATTTTTTGCAGCAAGTTTCCTCTAATGCTATTTTTTTAAATTCGTCTTCGAGTGGTATCACTGCTTGACAACTAAGAATCTGTGCCTCTTGTATAATTCACCTTCTTCAGAACAATGTTTAACTCTAAGAATTTGTCCCCTACTTTGTACAACAACTCATACGGGGCCAAACTGACGTCATCGCAATATAATGCTTTCTTATCATGTTTCAGCTTGCTCTTGGGTGATTGTATGGCCTTGGGCGACGTCTGCACTTTATCGCTGGTGAACCAGCCTATGAATTGAATGGACTCGTTGGCTTTAGTCTTGGTCAAGAAGGCTTTATTGTAGTTCCCAATCTCCTTAGTTGTAATACCTTTGTTTACATCATACGATATCTGGAAAACTCTCAGCACGAAACCCGACAGACTGGTTCCACTAATCGCTAATCCATAACTTTTGCTGGAATCAGTAGACTTGTGAGCAAATTCAATAAAGCCAGCAGTCAGAGTGTCTACAAATGAGGTGCTCAAATTAAACTCGAGCTTCTCTTCACTGTTATCGATGATAATCGATCTAATACTCGTGTCGGCTTCTATAACAATGAATGCAGCCACGGAAATGGCAGAATCTTTTAAATAGATTGGATAGAGATCTGTGATCTTCTCAAAGGGCACTGTCAAAGTAACAGGCTCCCCAAAGATGACAGTATTATCTGATTTTGTAGACACGGTAACATTATAAGTATGCTCACCTGCAAGTTCTCCTACTGGTTCAATTGTTGTGTGGAAAGTCTCGTAATCGAATTCCTTATGCTGTCTGAGAGCGGAGTGTGTTTCGTTCTTGGACGCTTCCCCCTTAGCATGCGTATGTTCAATACCATCAGTCGCTTCTTCCGCATAGGTATCGCCACTATGAGATCCTGGATCCAACGATGATCGTTTCACGGGTGCATAGTGTATGTCGAGATTCTCATCGAAAACTACAGTTTCTGTATCACTTTCGTCAACTAAATAGTCCCTGTCATTGTTGTAATTGTCAGAAACTCCAGAATCGTTATTCAGAGTATTCTCTTCTTTATGACCGTTATGTGTTTCATCTACTGGATCGTCCATAGGAATAGTAATCGTTTCAGAGGGAGGCTCCAAGAATCGCACGTTAAATTTCTCGTCTTCGTCACCATCAAGATGGAACTTCAAGTCTCCTGAGTTTTTGTCAAGGCTGCTAAAGAGATCGGGCTCCGGATGTGGCTCCTGATCACTTGCAAAAACATCGCCACGGTTGTGTCCATGTCTATGTCTGTCATCAGTACTATCATTTCCTATCGTTATTGTACGAGGAGTTTTCCTTTGTGGCCTTTCCTTATCGCCTTCTTTTTCGCTAAAGTATGGCGAGATTATCAGATTGTCCTTGTAGTGTTGTTTATGGTGATTTGCCAACAAAGCTTCTTCTCTTTCAAAAAACTCCGGTGAATGATCAAAAAGTACATCGAATTCGTTTTGTGTGGCAGCATTGTGTGGATCAGGAAGGTCCAAATAGTTCACACTTTTGACACTTGGTGTCTTAAGAAGCTGTACAATTTCCTTCATAGACTTTGTGAGTTGTTGACGAGATTTCTTGATTACCAGAAGATCAATTTCAGGGATTTCCATATCGTAGATATCATCAGGAATCTTCTCTGGGATCGCTTTGTCGTTAGGGATGCTGTCATCGCCCGTTTCCTTCTCTTCGTCATTTTCATAGATGCTGCTACTACTGCTTGAAACCTGTTCATTTTTGTGCTTGCTTGATTGTTGGAGTTTGAGTTTTCTATTCTCGGCCTCAAGCGATTCAATTCTGGCTTTTTGCTTTCCATTCACGAACTTAAGCGAGTTCAACTCACCCTGCAACTGGACGATTTTATATTTCATCTCCAGCTTCTCCAAGTTGGTCATAATCTTGAACCGTTCAAGATTGGTGAATTCGGATGTAAGGTAGTTGATCACACCAGGCAATGTATAGGCAGACGTATTCAATTGAAGAGATTGTTGCGATTGAATAGGCTGGGACTGCTGCTGCAGATTTGAATGTGACTGTTGTGATTGCTGTTGTTGTTGCTGCCACTGATTCTGGGTTCCATTGGAACCTGCTTTTGGTGGCTGCGATCGGTTGTTCATGATGGGAATTGATGAAAAAGCAGCGGGATTTGAAATAAATAATAATGCCTGGTGTTCTTCAGAATATCACCAGACCATCCACAAGCTTTCTTCGTCCTGTTATACTAATTTGAACCGGCTTCTAGTTCTGATTCGACTCGTCTGATTTGAGTCAAAACAACAATCAAAGAAAGCTTTCGTGTGATTTAAGTGAGCGCGTGATATGAAGTCACATGACATATAATTAAGTACCAGACTAGCGTGGAGAGTAGAGAGGAGACGCCGTACATGAATAGACATTGGTTTCTGTCGGTTATGCCGTGAGATGTGATTAGATGGCCGTATTGTGCAGCGAGGTTCGGGTTGAAATTCTAGAAGTGAGTTGAGGGTCTTTGAAAGCTGGAATAATGGGAATAATGTTGCGTTAGCTGCTTTGGCCCTCTAGAAGGATTTTGGGCCAATTTTGGAACCTCGTGTCGCGTGGTTACGTCATGATCCGACCTAAGTTGAGAATTTAGAATTACAAAAGCCTGGTAGTGATAAATATGTCCACGTCATAGTAGACAGATTGCAGAGTAGGATGCAAGCCATCGTGGACTATCTACAAGGGAATAGCGGGGGTTAAAGAGAGATAAACTGCAACAGAAGAATATAGTACTGCGTTAAGGATGTTTAATTTTAGAGCGGCACGGATCTTAATTGATGTATGCAGTATATTTTATTTAACAATTACTTACGTAATTCACAAGCATGGTGAATAATTTCCTAAAAAGAGGCAGTTCGTTTACATGTTCTAAGATTAACAGTCAAACCGTTTATAAATACAAAAGTCTAATTTACATGTGGATACCCAAGAAATTAAAGTGTCTGAAGGCTAGCAGCAAGCTTCAAAATATGGAAATGGCGTCGTTAATGGACGTCGCGTGATTACGTAACTTTATGTTACAGGATCATCTAACTCTTTACTTGAGCTTGACCCAGTCATTCAATCCGTATCTGTTTCTGGCAATTTCAATGGCATAGAACTGGATTCTGACAGCAAAAATAGTGCCTTCTTGAGTGTAGTAGTCCTTAGCACTGGTTCTCAACAAGGTACCAAAATTGTAGTCTTCGATTTGGTTGAATTTTTCACAGAACTCTCTCCATCTCTTCTTTCCAGTGACACTCTTCATTTCCAGCTCCTTGATCTCGGCTACGTTAGCTGGCTCCTTAAACTCAGGGAAGTCAGCCAAGAGCTCCTCGAAAATGTCATCGTCGTGCTTGGTCAACTTCAATGTGGAGCCTGGGATCTTCTCAAGTAATCCCCAGTAGGTCTCAGCCTGGACAACCGCCTTGACAGCAAATTGCTTTTCGATTTCTTCTAAGTTATCAGCAGTCTCGGCTTCAAATGGTTGTGCCATTTTGATGTTGTTTGTCTAATAAATATACGGAAAATAGAAGTCTACCTATTCATTAAAGACTATTCACAGCATTTTATAAACTCCCATTGGAAAATTGTGATGGACAAATAAAATTTTAGTATGCCGGAACCTACGATTGCGAAAAAGAAGCTGAGAGACCTTCTAGAAGTCACTAGATGATGCTAGTAGATGGTGGATAATATATGTTGATATTAGTTAGTAACTAGGTGGAATGAATATTTTCGAGGATCCATGAAGCCTCACGTTTACCACTGGCATAAGCTCCGTGAACGCAGCCGGCGCCGTCCAGTATGGTGTGCTCACCGGCGAAACGAATGTTCTTATCAAGCAATCCGCAGCCATCGAACTCGCCTGAAAGCTGGATTATTAACTCCGAAGGATCGTCATTGGTGTATAATGCAGAATAGGAGCCTCTAACATAAGGATTTTGTGTCCAATCGGAGGTTATAACGTTAATCGGTTCAGTGACTATCTGACCTGGAAGGGCTAACTTAGCTAGCATAGGCTTGAAGTAGGCCCAGGCTTCATCCTTATGTGCTTCCAAGTAATCGGTAAGTGGTGATTGTGTAAAAATACATAACGAACTACCCTTGGGGTTCTTGTCTTTATGTATCGACGCAAAATTAATGATAAAGGCGGGGTACAGAAATGATTCAGGAAGTGATTTGAGTTGATCCGACGGAACTATATCAATACTCTCATCAGCCAAAAGATCGAATCTATCCTCGTTGGGATCCCACCAAACGCTATCGAACTCGAATATGACTTTTCCGAGAGCTCCAAAATGAATCAGATCCAATGCAGATACTACATTTTGGGGCAATGGAGGAATCCATTGGATTCCTTGTTCTTCGGTGTCCTTCAATTGTAAAATACTCTGTGGTACAGTAACAACCACATAGTTACAATACACTGACCGGCCGTTTGTAGTTTTAATGACTATCCTTTTGTCATGCAATTTGTTCGTTCTGTCTATCTTCTTTACAGCATGGTTCGTAAGTATGCAATCTTTTGGGATACCTCTTTGTAACTTCTCAATGAGGAAGTGATATCCCTTCTTATTCAATAAGTTTCTGCCATTGTGATCCATTATAGAGTACTTCCCACTAATCTTGTCCCACGTAATCCCGTACCATAACTCGTAGTGTCTGATAATTCTTCTACAGTAGAATTTCTGATCTTCTGTCAACAACAGGTCATATTGAATGAAGAACCTTTCACTGGCATCCTGCAACGACAAATCTGGTATGCTCAATGACTCCACGAAGTATAGCTCTATGAACTTCTCCAAATCCTCATTGACACGATTAAGCTTCAACCCCACGACATCTAGAGGTCCCTCGTGTTCGGGCGCATAAAGTTGGGCATCTTTGTCATCGTAATAGGTGTCCACTTTTAGATTAAACAATGAGCTATCGTTGTCTTCGATGGCCTCTTTCAAGACTTCGTTCGACAAGGTATCATGGAACCAAGCAGCTCCCAAGTCATAGGAATAACCAAGCTTCGACAGGGTTGTATCTGTTTTTATTCTACCGCCAATTCTGTCCTGGGCCTCGAGAACTATTACCTGGTCGCTCGTTAGCTTGGATTCTGGATCATTTAATAAATCATGAGCTGCTTTTAAGCCGGAGACACCTGCTCCAATAATCACTACTTCTGCTACCAAGTCCAGTGACATGTTGAGGTCGATTATGGCTACTTCTAGATTTGGACTAGTAAGCCCGCTTATATCAAATGCTCAGTTGACCAACAATTTAATAAAGCTATTTATCAATTGTATTTTTCAAATTTCGCAATTAAATTAAAATGGTACTTTGATCTATTGATGGCAGCACCGAGATTGCCATGATATACATTATACATCACGTATGTTACTACAAGTGGTAAGGTTATTATGGCTTCTTGTTCTCAATCGTGTAATTTTCTATTTGCAATACAAAAATCTAGGCCACTGTCGTCTTAACTATAACTATTTTACATACTCATTATTAATTGTTCATGTCCACCTGCCTGGTGTCCTATATTTCTATTTATGGTGTGTTAATCAGTAGTCTTTCTTTTATAAACCCAATGACTCTCTGACATGTTTTCTGATCTGGTTGTCGTATTCTGCTCTATTATCACGCCAAAGCTTGCATGCATCGATATTAGCACCACTCTCCGGATTGGGCTCGGCCAACATCGACATCACACTCAATAAGATCTTCTCTATGCTCTGAACGGGCGACCATCTTTCTTCTGGACGTTCGTACTGGTTGGGATCCTCACCAGGAGGATGTAAGATGGATATACATACAGTTCCGTCAGCATAGATATTTGGGTGAAGCAATGGTGGATCGAACTTGAGCGATGGAGGACTTAACGGGTAGTCCTTGGGGAACTTTAACGAAGCAGGGAACACTCCGTTTTCGTATGGGGTTTCGGTAGGACCTTCAAGAAGACATTCCCAGTTGAAAAGATCGTCCTCGGAAAGAGGGCCAGCAACGATTCCTGGAGGTGGATCACGAGCCAACTGTTGATACTCTTTGAGGAGACGCTTCTGAGCTGTGGAGCGAGGAGCCATGACTATCTTGATGCAGATTAGATATTATTGTAGATAGATGGAGATGAGAGAATAAACCTGGTATCAGGAACAATGTATAAATATAATTCCTGGTTGTAAACGTAGTGAACACGGAGCCTCGGAGCGTCAGTCGAAGAGGTAGTCGTATTCCTGTTCGTAATTGTAATCGTGATTGTGATCGTGACTCTCACAAACGGTTCTTCACTGTTCCATAAGAGATCAGTATGGAGGATATGTGCACGCCCCAAATACTAGAACTCATTGGCAGTAGTATATTATTAGAATTGTGTGAACATGCATCCGGCTGATGTAGTTTCGCATGTTTTGAAGTGTTTGTTGAGTCTTTTTGTGAGGTGAAAGTTGGTGATAATTTTTGTTGGTAGTTGTGTTTGGTTATTGGTGATTATTGATTATGTTTGGTGAATCGTACACTCTTGTGACCACACATAGTGTGAGTATTTGAGTGTATATATAGTGTTCAATTCAAGGTAGAATGTATGAAGAGAAGGAGGAAGTGAAAGAGAAATTCTAGAATCAGCAATTGAAGGTATCTTGTATATATTTCTACGTGCAATAAAGAATACATCTCTAACATTCATGTTCAAGCTATGCAACATCACTTCCACCAGATCAATTCAATGTCTTTGTCCCTGGAACCTGATCCGCTCGTGTCGCATTTTTCGCACACGTCAAAAATCTCTCCACAGAAATTATGCTTCAGTGTGGTTGCAACTGTCAGTATTCCTTTAAGATGGGGGCACTTGACAAGAACTTTCGTATATTGACAAGTGAAATATCACTATCCCGTTTATCTCTTAAAACCAATTCAACCAATTGATTTGAAATCATTACCACACTCTGTCACAACAATGATTTTTCACTGAAAGTATTACAATACTACGCCTTGCGACTTTATAATTCTTCATCGTCTCTCTAACCCATTTCTGTTAAGCCATTAAATCGTTCCTCTCCACCCTCACGTCTCCCCACGAGCCTCCACAACTACCCCTGTAACCATCTCTCAAATCAACCAACACACTCAATTTTGTCCACCATGACGACAACAACACACACTCCTCCCCGCCTTCTTCTCGTTATCCTCTCGAAATCTCGACAGAAGCCACTACGATCGTACGAGCCGCACCGCCGTGTGATCTGTGGCTCGATCCCCAAACTTCGACTTTCGTGGTGAAAAATTCGGTCAACCAACAACGCTGTCCTCGATTAAACATTTGTTTTACAGCCATCACCAATTGTTTCAATTCTTCCACCATTATCCCACCAAAACTTCACAAACTCACTCCACACCACCCCGCCACCACCACCAACACCGTCCTCCACCATCATGTCCTTGTTTGTTGCTAAAGTTAAGAATGTCTTGAGCGGAGACACCGTTGTTCTCGTTCCCTCCAAGACTGCCCAGTTTCCAGCTCCAGAGAGAATTCTTACTCTCTCGTATGTCAGAGCAGCCGATTCGTTCGAGGCCAAGGAGTACTTGCGTAACTTGCTCATTGGTAAGGAAATCAAGTTCAAGGTCAACTACAAGAACCCTCAGACCAACAGAGAGTTCGGTGATATCCAAGCTCCGATCTTCAAGTCGTTGATCCAATATCTCTTGGAAAAGGGTTTGGTCAAATTGAAGGACAACTTCTCAGAGCAAGATGGAGACATCTACTACGACTTAAGCGAGGTTGAAAACGCTGCAAAATTGAATAACTTGGGTGTTTGGAACACCGCTGCTGATTCAGATAACGTCGAAGTGGTGCCTTTAACCGAGAACATCACCAAGAAGTCGCAAAAGTACCCTATCAAGGTCATTGTAGAAAAGGTAATTAGTGGAGACAGAGTGATGGCTAGACTTGTTGTAAACAAGAACCAACACGTCACTACGCCATTGCTTTTGGCTGGTATCAGAGCCCCAAGAACAGACGATATTAACCAACCGGCTGCTACTACTAAGGTGGCCCAACAAGCCAAGGCTTTTGTGGAGGAGAAGCTCTTGACCACCAAGGCAGAATTGACCGCTAGCATCATCGGTGAGAGTCAAACAGGCGTTCCAATCGCTATTATCAACCACTCTTCTGGTAACAACATCCATGAAAAGTTCCTTGAACAGGGTTTCGGTGAAGTAGTCGATTGGCAATCAACTTTAGTTGGTTCGACCGCCATGTTGGGACTCAGAAGAGCTGAGCAAACCGCCAAGGCATTGGGCAAAGGTCTCTATGCTAACCCCACTGCTCGTCCTGCTGCTGCAGGCTCAGCTGCTTTATCCAGTAAGAGCTTGAAGCCTGGTTCTACCATTGAGAACGCTCAAATTGCCAAAGTCATCGGTGCTGATACCTTAGTAATTCGTTTACCACACAGTGACGAAGAACTCACTGTTCAACTTGCATCCATCAGAGCCCCAAGACCTAACGACACCACGGTTACAACTGATCATTCAAAGCAATTGGCTCTCGTGGCTACTGCTCGTGAATTTGTCAGACACCAAGTCATTGGTAAGACTGGTACTGTTTTCATTGACGGCTACAGAAACGAAAACAAGGAAATGGGCTTTGACGCAAGATTTTTGGTAAGTTTCAAGTACAACGGAAATGTTGACTTGTCTGAAACTCTCGTAGAAAACGGTTGGGCAACTGTAATCAAGCACAATAAGGCTACTAGTCATGAGAGATCTTTGAACTGGGACAAATTGATTGAAATTGAGGAGCAACAGAAGAAAGCTGGCAAGAAGGGTTTATATTTCACCGGCGACATCTCTAAAATCTTAACTGTTGGCACCAGAATCATTGACGCTTCTGAAAACTTAGCTAAGGCTAAGACTTTCTTCAACGGTTTCAAACAGAAGGGAAGAATTTCTGGTGGTTACCATGTTGAGTTCATTCCTTCCGCAAACAGAGTCAAGTTGTACAATCCAAGAGAAGGATTGAAGTTGACTTTGATCTTGGGCGGTTTGTCCAACGACAAGGCTTCCGCTTTGGGTGAAGAAGGATTGAAGTTCATGAACAAGAAGTTTTTACAAAGACCAGTTGAGTTCGAAATTTATGACCAGGATAAGATTGGAAGTTTTATTGGTAACTTATTTGCCACTAATAACACGTTGGTTCCAGTTCAGGTCTCTTTGTTGGAGCAAGGATTAATCAAGGTTCATGAGTTGGCTATCAATTCCAACCCATTTGCCGGCGAATTGATCAAGGCTGAAGAAGAAGCTAAGGCCGCCAAGAAGGGAATCTGGTCAAACTATGATGAGGCTAAGGTCCAAGCTGAATTGGCTCAGAACACTGCTGCCCTTAACCAATTGAACTTGGAGAACTTAAAGCCTAAGTTCTTTGACATCGAAGTTGTCGATGTCGACTCTGAGGGTGTCCTCACTTTCCATCACTTGGACGCTACCACTGTTGCCAAGTTTACTGAGTTTAAGAAGAATTTCAATGATTTCCATCTCAAGATTCCAAGTGCTAGCACTGCTTCTGTGGACTTACCACACAACTTGACCAAAGCTCCAAAGAAGAATGAATTGGTCTCTGCTAGATTCTCCGAGAACAACAAGTACTATAGAGCCAAGGTCATCAACTACGACAAAGCAACCAACAAGTACGAGGTTAAGCATTTGGATTTCGGCAATGTTGACAAGGTTGGCTTAAACGCTTTGCGTATTTTGCCAACTCAATTCAACTTACTGGATTACCCCTCATTTGCCCATACCACCACATTGCAAAACATCGTCTTACCTCCTTCAAAGCCTACCGACTACTTAACGGACGCCTTGTATGCTTTGGAGGACTTGACTTTTGACAAGAAGTTGGTTATTAGCGCCTTGCCATCTTCCAACCCAGCTGTTGAGTACGAGGGTATTCTCTACGACTCGGAAGAATCTTTGAAGGACGCAACTTACACAATCAACAAGCAATTGGTTAGCGAAGGTTGGGGTATTGTCGATTCCAAATTGGTCAAGTCACCAGTAAAAGACTATGTCAGTGAATTGGTCACTGTTCAGAAGAAGGCCAAGAGTCTGCACTCCGGATGTTGGGAGTTTGGTGATGTCTCTTTTGACGAAGACGAAGCTTTCTAAGTAGAAACGGAACTAGAAAGAAAAATGATGTATATTTTAATAAAAGTAGGGCTTAAATGCGTTTATGAGAGGTATTTATGACAATGTAGTGTTGTGAAAAGGCGAACAGTTCATGACCTAATACAAGGTAAACTAGACAACACATTTTAAACTGCTCTTCCTTCAACCAATGCAACTTACTTATGTAGTGAATACTCCTACTATTGAGCCATATTCTTAAGATTTGAATTTTCTATCACCTTCTGTATTTTGCAGTAATTCAGTAGTTTCGGAACCGGTCTCAAAATAACTGTCAAAAGAAATTTTTTGCATCCGAAATGCTTCGAAACAAGCAGTAGGGGCACTTCAAGTGGTTATGAATTGCCAATTTGGGAAGTTCAGGTAAACATGACTCATCTTTCAGAGGTCTAACAGTATAATGATATGATCATATAGTTCATATATTTCATATATTTCATACAATTGTAAGTTCAAGGTAGAAACAGAAGTTAGCAACTCAATTTACCAGCTATGGATAACTGCAAAAACTGAAACTTTTCGCAGTATTGCTAAAAAAAATGCTAAAAACTTGCATAATCAATAATACTCACGGCAAATAGAAATCATAATGTTAAAAGAGAGCCTAGCACTGATTAAATTCAACAAGTCTGTATCTGATCCACTAAACAACCACTAATAACAAACTAACAAATTATCTAATTTTCAGCACCACTAATTAATTAATTAATAACTCTCCATAATCCTCTCTCTATCTCGACCAATCACTTAATTTAACAAGTGCCGCAATACTCTCTATCTAACACCTAACACCTTACATGACATCCATCTGAAAGTTCACTTTATCCAACACCCTACTTTATCTACATCCTACTTTATCCACACCTTACCTTATCTAACTTTATCGAACACCTCACAATGCTCTTCCACCTCACAATACTCCTCCACCTTATCATAACCACTCACCGCAGAACCTTCTATGCCCTTCCATTCAGCTGCGGCACTCTCTCCAATTTTTCCACTGTCCACAGCACTGCAAAAGTGCTTTTTTTTCATGGCGGCGAAAAATCCAATTTCTTTTCGCCAAAAGGCTCGACTGCACACAAACGCCAGCTTTTCAAATCGTTTTTATCGTTGAGCGGTTAGCGGTAAGCAGTTTTTACAACAGTTGGTTATAAGTCTTCTTCTTAGTTCTTTCTGGTGGAGTTGTCGTTGTTCGTCATAGAAACAGTCAGTAATAATATTAAAGCAAGATGAACCCCGCTGTCACTAACATCGTGCTCATGCTTGTCATGATGCAGGTCTCCCGTAAGTTGGACTTGGAAGACCCTACCATCCTCTTCTACGTTAGAGTCGGATACGGTGCCTGCCAGGCCATCGTCATGGCCGTGTACCTCATCACCAGAGCTAAGATCAACGCCAAAAATGACTTGACCACCTTGAAGTACGTCCAGCCAGCAAACACATTGGCCGGCGAGACCGAGCCAAAGGCTGTTGTCACCACTGTTAAGGAGTACGACTTGCAACAAGTCAACTCCCAGATCAAGAGTGTTTTCCAGTCGCTTGCCATGATGGGTTTCATGCACATCTACATGAAGTACACCAACCCATTGGTCATGCAATCTGTTTCTTCTGTTAAGTCCGCTTTGGAGGCCAACATCGTCAAGATTCACTTATTCGGTGTCCCAGCCTCTGGTGACTTGAAGAGACCATTCAAGGCTGCTGCTGGTTTCATGGAAGCTTTGACCGGTGGTGCTGGTGAATTCAAGACCGACAAGCAATCTGTTGAGCAAGCCGAGATCTCTGGTTCCGGTGGTATCAAGGAGGACTAAGCGCACTGCGAGGTAGCGTCGTAGTGGCAGCTCAGTTGAGACCGTAGCCAGAGTATATACAATTTGGCTCATCACAGAAGCCAGATCCTTAATGGGACTGGCATAATGCAAATTTTGCCACATGACGAAATAGAAGTGTCTGCAAAGTACCACTAGGTGGTAAGGCACTCATTTCCCTTCACTTCTGCTTAATACAGTTACTTTTGATGTATATTAACGTATATATTTCTTCTATACACGAGAGACGGTTGTATATCAAGGGCGACAGCCTTGTAGATTTTAAGTCAACGATGAGTCTAATTGGGAGTGAAAGTATACAAATTAATGTCTCTATTATATCTATTTACATGAGTGACTATTCGTATAGTAGGGGAGATATGAACAAGGAGCAAAAGCTTTATTAGTTCTATTATCAATCTCGAGATTAAATACCTGTTTCTACCAAAATACATTCCTGCTCCTTTCCTCTCACGAAACTTATTGTATCTAATAACTTAGCGGCAATTATAAGTTCGTGAACAGTCCAGCGACCCTTGTTATACACTTCTGGAACAATCTCAACCAATGGTGGAATCAAACCCTGGTATAATTTCTTGTATTGCAAAACTTCAACGGCAGCAATTTCAACTTCTTTGTCTAAACGCACAAAGTCATCTTTGATCCACTTTGGTAAATAGTTATCTTCGTCTCCCAACTCATCACTATTTTTTGGGTTGAGATATTCATCTCTATTGTAGCATCTCATTAAGTATAATAACCAGCATTGATCCTGGAATTGAGCTTCGATTAAGGCATCATAGGAAGAAACTCCCAAGCTAACTAATAGTGACTGTTGAAATTTGATGTCTTTTTTGTAAACATTCTTGAGGGTCAAGAGATGTGGTTTGTTTTCGGAGCTAGCAAGCAAGTCTTTCTCAAGTCTCTTGATTTTCTTGATGTTGGCAAGGTAAATTTTACGTTGCGATTGGACGTAGATCTTTATATTTGTAGAATTTGGTGAGTTGCTGGGTATGTCAGTGTTCATCAAAGCATTCTTGCTCTCAAGAGCATTACGAAGCTGATTCAATCCTGCCAATTTCATTCTCAAACTTATTCCCTTATTCTCCCATCTATTCTTGACCAAGAATTGGAATACGTGGATCAAGTTTTCTGGTAAGTTGTCATTGGTGATAAAGAACAACACACCTTCCTCTGAACTTCTCTTTTTGGAATTGTTTTCATTTGATGAAGACATTTTCTCGTGTTCTCCTTCAGTTCTTATCACAGAAGTAGTGTAGTCTTCAATCGTTGGCAATTTAATATTATTTTGTTCCAATTCTTCAACAATATCTTCTGGAATCTTGATCTTCAATGCAACCGAATCAGAGGCGTTATTCTCTACGCAGAAGCCATATGCTAAAAGTAATTCTTCGTTACCTTTCATACCATAATTGTTGTATAATTGGGAGCCAGAAACAAGCGAGTCGGATTTGAAATTGAAATATTTATCCTCTGAAACTGACCAATTGACCTTGGCACTAGGATTATGGTTGAGCAAATCAATGAGTGGCAACAACATTGCTTCATCTTTCTTAATGTCTTCGTTAACTGCTGATTTCAACAAATAAGCTGGAAAAGAACGGGACTTCAAGATAAGGGACGACCATAAGTAATTTGGAAAGCTCGTCCAATCATCTACATCTTGATCCACTACGAAGTATTTGTACATATCATCATCTGTGTAAAACTTGTACTCGTAATAGAATTTCATATTCACAAAGTGCTGTTCTGGTTTTGCAATTGCATCTGGAAGGAGGTTTATGACTTGCCACCATTCCTCAACTAGCTGGGCGACATTCTCCTTGAGAGAGTTTCCAAGATTAGTTCCTTTGACATAAGACTTTTCAGTAGCATTCCAACAATATGGAGAACTTATCTGGGCTAATGACGGAAGTAACTGTATGTACGGCTTGTAGAATGATGATGGCAACTGTTTTGCAGTCCTCTCACGAGACAAGTAGAGCTTGAGAACAGAGTTGATATTCGAGGTTTTGAAGGAGATTGAGGTGAAATCTGTATCATTACCCTTCTGGAAAGACTCAATAGCGGTTTGGAGGGTAATTGCTAGAGTTATTGGCAACCTGATCTGGTTACCTTGTAACTTTTCACTAGAAGAATCAGGACTCTTCTTGTATAAGGCACCAATATTATCCTTCGAAATTTCGGAAAATTTTACCTCAGGTGAAATAAGAGCACCATTATCCACTGCCCACTGTACCAAACTACCTATTTTTTCCATTATTACCTTGTGAAGTATGCAAAGTAAAGATGAAGTCAAATGATAAAGGTATCTTAAAGGTTCAGAAGTCATCAGTATGATGATCGGGGTCGTGTATTCACCGAAATTTGCAGTCATATTGATGGGATGGGAAGAAGTAGAGATAATATGAGTTATAAGTAATACGAGAGATGGAAATTGGGGTCGATATGGAAGCATTTCCATTCAAGGGTCAAGGAATAGGGATTTAAGTTGATTTCATGTATTTTAGGATTTTTGTGTGTGAATTATACTGGGGTTATGTTGCAGCATTCATTTAAGAAACATACTTAACAGAGAGATCTCACATAAAGAAGAGAGTATTAAGACACAGGGTACGACAACTTCTGCCTCCACCAATGTATCCAAACAAAAATGCAATCGAAGATTCAAATTCTCATTACAAAACCTCCTATCACACTTAAACAATCCATATTATTCAATACCTCACCCCAATGTCTTATCCCTGCTCTCCCATATCATCCATTGACTGCAAATGAGCACATTACTGTATTCTTCCAAGGACTCATTGCTGCGTCACGGATGTTTACCCGAATCGAACAATTTATCATTTCCTAAGTGCTTAGTGAAATATTTGTGATAAAATGGTGTGCTCTATTTCTCTCTTGTTAGTATAGACTATCTACACCAGAACTTGTAAATAAAAGATTAGACGTCGAAAACACGCAGAAAATGTTGGCTCGGGTTTCCTTTAGATCAGCAAGATCGCTCAGCCGCCCCATTTTAGCTGGTAGAACCTTCACCAACTCAGTTATAAGGTGCAACCAGAACATCGAACCAAAGCCCGAGAAATCCACCTCGGAGTCCAAGAAAAGGCCCTTGAGCAGAGTAGCCATAGGAGGTGCTCAAGACACCAACAAGAAGTACGCCGAAACTAACAGTATTGAATTTGCTTCATGGAAAGCTGTATGCGTATTGCTTGTTCTCGGTGGTGGTGCTACTTACTGGTTCTCCAAGGAGAAAGAGAGAATTAGAATTCAGAAGGAAGTGGAGTCCAAGAGAAGTTACGGAAAGCCTTTAATCGGAGGACCATTCTCTTTAATCGACACTAAGGGACAACCCTTCACACACAAGAATTTGATTAACGACCAAAAGAAGTTCTCTATCATATACTTCGGATTCACTCATTGTCCAGATGTGTGTCCCGATGAATTGGACAAATTGGGTGACATGTTAGATCAATTGAAGAAAGAAAACATTGAATTGCAGCCTATCTTCATTACCTGTGATCCTGCCAGAGACTCTCCTGAAATTATCGAGCAGTACTTAGAGGATTTCCACCCTTCGATCATCGGTTTGACAGGTTCCTACGAAGACGTCAAGAAGGCATGTAAACAATACAGAGTTTACTTCTCTACACCTACAGATGTAAAGCCGGGCCAAGACTACTTGGTTGATCACTCCATTTTCTTCTACGTGATGGACTCTGAAGGTCAATTTGTTGATGTTATTGGAAGAGAAGCTACCGCCGACGAGGGTGTGAGCAAGATCAAGCTGCACATCGATGCGTTCATTCCTCAGTCTGAAAGGGATGCAAGAAAAGAATCATGGTTGGGATTCCTTTATAAGTAAGTAACTGAGGAGGGTCAACACCGACAGGGACATGAAAAACTTGTACATAGTTTACTGTAATGAATATGCGATATAAATAGATAATGGCGTATATGAACTAGGTAGAAATACAACTACACGAGATATTGACTAGGTGGATACAGAATGTTACTGACGAATTAATTGATACGATTTTCCGATATTCCTCTTGTCAATTCAAGGTATGGAAACTACTTGTATCGAAATATTGTACTATAAGGACGTTGTACTAATAAAAAATTCGTTCACTATGTTAAACATCTAGGTGACTACCAATCTTCTGCATCCACCACAAGACTTACACTCTTCCTGGTGAGCTGCCATTTGTTTCTGAACTTCCAATGGGTCCTCAGCTTCCTTAGGCTCCGGCCAATCCAAGTATTTGTTGGTGTAGTTAGACTCAAAGTCGTTTGGAATGATTTCCAATCTCTTACCGTAAGCAGTGACCTTTCTCCAGTCACGGTGAACGTTGTACAAGGAGTCAGAAAAGTAAGCGAAACATCTCTCAAACATCTTTCCATTTAACTCTGAAGTCATCTGTGGCTTAAAGTCACAGTACTCTAACCAAGCGTTCTTGGGATCAGAAAGAACGAAGTCAGTTGCTTTCTTGACAGCTTTCAACACCTTCTGAATCTTCTCTGGGTTCTCCTCTAAGAACTTGTCATTGGCAATGTACAAGATGGTACAGAAGCAGCAACAACCCAACTCAGCCAATTTGTCAATTCTTAACATCTTGGCATCAGAAATGGGTCTTCCTTGCTTCTTCAAGTAGTCTTCCAATTCTACTTGTTGAATACATTCAATACCAATACCAGCATCGATAGAGCCTTCAATGATATACTTGGCGACGTTCATGCCACATCTGACAGCAGTGTAGTCATTTGGAGTCATTCCGTAGTGTTTTGTCAATTCGTCGATTTGGATCTTTCCAAACTCACCAACGTATCCAATCCTTTTACCCTTCAAAGATTGGAAGTCAGAAGTGATACCAGACCCCTCCAAGTACAACACACCAGTGAATGGTTCATCCAACAAGGAACCAATAGAAGTAACAGGATAACCACGAGCCTTAGCAGCCAAAGTATGGACCATAGCTTTCAAGCCCATATCGATCTTACCGGAACCAATCAATTCGGTAACATCAGATGGGTTGGAAGGTTCTAAGATAGAGACATCAATACCTTGTTCCTTAAAGTACCCTTTGGTTTGAGCAAGGTAAATAGGAATGTGGTAAGGTGTTGGCTGCCAATTGAGCAAGAAAGAGATTTTTTCAGTAGACATATTTGAATAGAGACTCTTATAGTTTTAGCACAATATACTTACAACCAATAGAAGAGACGACTGGTTTATATAGTTTTTCTAGGAACCCCTGGTTGTACCTGAAATTGGGAGTTGCAGCCATTTTCCTCTTGGAATGCCAACACGAGGAGAGGAATCATCCGAAACCATAGTCATTCAACGAACCACCTTGATTATTAACTCATGTGTTTCCCCTCTAGTAGCATAGCCAATCTTTGGTTCTCACTGGGCAACATTGTGCTCTTGTTAGTTAAAAGCTTAAAGAAATATAAATTAGTATGGTAGTTTATCTTTTTGCACCAAAAAAAGGTCGCAGCAGCATTCCTCATAAACGCATAACTACTAGGAGGCTGGAGGAGGACAGTTGAATAAGGAAAGAGTAATAGTAGATATGGAATATGGAATCATATGCTAGACGTAGTTGGAATCAACAGACAATCCTTGCATTGCATCTAGAGTTGCTGGAAGTTTATCTGTAGTAGCCCTGCGAGTCTGTGAGCAATTGTACCCCTAGGGGTGAAGTTAAATAAAAAGACGCATATTCTTGCAATAATGGGGAGAGATTATGTGGTATTTCTAATAGCATAAAGGATCTTTGGAACCCAATAGTATAATTTACAAATAATAGTAGTAATAGTATCTGTAATTGCTGTTAGAGTAATAAATATGCAATGAATGTTAGCAGGAACCGATTTTCACGGAAAGCCCATGACTAAATGTTGAAGTATATTGAGAACCGGATTGAACAGAGTCATTCACTATATTTTATTACTTATTACTTGAAAGTTATAAATTCAACTTTATTATATTCCCCCATACATACAAGGAGTTGTATAGATACATTTGCATTGGTTGAAAATTCTTAAACCAATTGATCTGGTATATTAATAACAACCTACTTTAACTCCAAATACCTGTAAGCGCATTTTTCAGTAGCCCTCTGAATAATATTTAAGGTGGTTGTTGTTGGCGGGGTTTCTTTCAGAACTCCGGAACCTTCTCTTCCTAAGCTACAATAGGTCAAATGATGTGTAAATCATTGTATTCGAGTATTCTATAAGAAGTTCTATCTAATTCTCTGAGTAGTTGTAGCAGGCGGTGAAAAACGAGATTTCAAGGTCTAATGCTTTCACAAACACATCTTCACAGATTCGCTTATCTTGCTCTGTCTTGACTACTCTTACAACTTCATCCTTAAGAAATTGTGTCCACTTGGAGAAGTCAGAACCACTGTGTAGAACAATCCACTCATTGTACTTGTAGGCAAGATCTTTGGGGATGGAGTTCTTGGCCAAATTGTACTCTGCCCAGCCAAGATACACCTTCTCCATCACGTACATGAATGTAACTAACTCTACATAAGATGTACTGTTGAATGTTAACTCGGTGAGTAAGTCAATGTAGTTCTGAACTTCAGGAAGGGTGACAGGCTCCTCCAATAGCATTTTCGAAGCTTTACTCTGCAACTGAGCCAAGTTCTCCTCCTTCAATTGCAGCAAACTCTTGAAGAAGTAGTCATTTTCATCATTTGAAACAAAACCAATTTGCTTTCCTAGGACAATAGCGGCTTCAGCATCATCACAATATGACAATACTTTGCCAAACAAGTTTAAACCGATCTGGAAGAACTTCAAATCCTGGGTCAAATATGTGAAGAGCCTGTAGTCGGCCAATGTTCCTTCACACAACTCGTTGGTTAGTGGGTGAGTGGTGGCCTGCTCTACCTTATCGTGGTACTTTTCCAACAATTGATCTACAATCGACATCTTGAGATTTTGCAATTCCTTTGGACTGGATCAACTGTAATATTACAAGCTTTAAATTTACAAGTATGCCACGGAAAGAAATGTAGAGGCAACTACCTGAAGTTTGTATCTGTTTTGTAAGTCATAGTCCCATCCTATCGACCCAATTCTCGGATGGGGCTACCCAATATAAATTTCCAGACCCTTTGTATGGTATGCGCTTATAAGAATGTAGTCTGAGAGATTAATTTTTCACGTAATGGCCACCACTAGAGATCGAAAAGGGAGTTCTATAACAGCAATTAGATCCCTGTTGGATCTGATAGTTTCTGTTTCAAGTAGTTTCATAGTCTATACAACGAATTTTCCCCTCTGCAGCCATTAATAAAATGGATACAGAAGCCAGTAGAGAGAAATCGTCTCTCTTTAACGATGCGGAAATCGAGTCTGTGGAGTCGTCCCATTTTGCACCTCCCAAGTATACCTCTTGGATATATAAATTAGATAGCTTTGGAATAGAAACAAGGGGAATTGAAAGGGTGTCAACTGAAGAGAGAAGGCAATTGGCTGCTAATACTACAAGAACAAGTCAATTTATTCATGTAATTGGTCTCTGGATTGCAGCCTGTGGAGGCTTGACATCGATGTCATCGTTCTTCCTTCCAACTTTGCTATTCGGATTAAACTTGAGAGATAGTTTGGTAAGTGGGTTGATCTCCATGATTTTAGGATGCTTGGTTCCAGCCTACTGCTCGACAATGGGGCCAAAATCTGGTTGTCGTCAGATGGTTGGTGCCCGTTTTCTATTCGGCCAATGGGGAGTTAAGTTCGTTTCCCTCATCTGCATTGTGGGTGGAATAGGATGGTCCGTGGTTAACTGTGTATTGGGAGGTCAGTTATTGAGTGCAATCAACAACAGTATACCACTTGCAGTGGGTATCGTGGTTATTGGAGTTATCAGTTTGATCATTGCTGTGTTTGGAATCAGAGTGTTGCTTAGGTTCCAAACTATCACATCGATTCCACTTATTATTGCTTCCATTTTGTTCTATGTGGTAGTATGCAAAAAGATTGACTATATCCATGACTCCAATGCAATGGTAAAAGAAGCAGGATACTCTGGACTCACTACTCGTGGAAATTGGCTATCTTTCTTTACCATTGGTTATTCTGTTACGGCCACATGGGGATCTGGAGCATCGGATTACTACATTTTGTTTCCGGAGGATACGCCTAGTTACCAGATCTTTATTGTGACTTTCCTTGGTATTGCTGTACCTACAACGTTTGTCGCTATTGCTGGTACACTCTGTGGATCGATTGCATTCGCTTATAAACCTTGGAATGAAGCCTATACTTATTATGGTGTTGGAGGTCTTATCAATGAATGTTTCAAACCATGGGGAAGATTTGGTCTGTTTGTCGTTGTTTTGCTTTACATCTCTCTCATATGCAATAACATTATGAATACTTACTCAATTGCCTTCGAATTCCAATTAATCGATAGAAAATTAGCAATCGTTCCACGGTGGTGCTGGGCTGTGCTCGTTACTGTGATTTACATTGTTTTGAGTGTTGCTGGAAAAGAGCATTTCTCCACAATCCTCAGCAACTTCTTGCCAATGTTGGGTTACTGGATATCTATGTATATCACTATTCTTTTGGAGGAGAACTTCTTATTTAGGTCGACAGTGAAAACAAAGCAATTACACCACCGAGAATTCAACGAGAAAGCAAGCGACCACTGGATTTACAATTGGCGTAATTGGAACAAACCTAGTGGTATTACCATGGGATTGGCTGCAGCTGCTGCCTTCATTATTGGTGTGGCTGGTGCTGTCTTGGGTATGAACCAGGTCTACTTCCAGGGGCCAATTGCAAAGAAAATTGGAGATTTTGGAGGAGATGTCGGGTTCTGGTTATGCGGTATTTTTACCGGAGTTTCCTACCCACTCTTGAGATACTTAGAGTTGAGGAAATTTGGAAGATAAACCAACATGCGGTTCCACTGTTATTATGGTACAGAAATACCAATCACGATTTTTCGCAGCTACACTTTTTCTTGCAGCCTGCAGCATATACTAATTAGTATAAGACATACTCTTTTATATGAAGAGAAGTAAATGTAGTTTCAATTTCTATCGTCTCCAAAATACTGTAGTACCTCTATTTTATCCACCAGAACACTTAATAGAAACATCAACGAAACTCAACGACAACAAAAACACCATTGCATCTAATGTAAATGGGAACCCTGTAAAACTCCACCTCCACCCTTATCAGAAATGCTTACATAATTATTAACACAACATTTTTTTTGAGCCGCTCAATTTAAAGGCCGCTAAAACCCCCGTTGCGGCATGGATGCAGAGATACCGACCGTTTTGTTGTAAAAAGGCTCTTGTGATTAAATGACATGTCTCTTTCGTTTATGTTATTCTTCTTTCTCTTGTTCTCTTTTTCATTGTCATCGTAAGTTGTAAGTCTTAGCTCATATAGTGATCATGGTTGGACTTACGGACGAACAAGTGAATCAATACCTCACTGAAGGTATGATTTGTTTGCCAGACTTCCTTCTGCCAGAAGAGGTCAAACAGCTCCTCGCCAGATCGCACCAGCTCTTGGACGAGTTCAACATCGAAGAACACCCCAAAACCCAGTTCAAAACAGGAGAAAATGACCATATCGGTGACGAATACTTCTTCAATTCGTCGGATAAAATTGGATATTTCTTCGATACAGACGCTTTCAATGAAGCCGGTGAGTTGCAATACCCTGTGGATCAGGCTATTAATAAGATTGGCCACGGACTTCACTTGAAGGACCTGATTTTTCACAAAATCACGTTTGATGAGAAGGTAAAGGGTATTGCTTCTTCCTTGAAGTATGTCGATCCTCGCATATTGCAAAGTATGTTGATCTTCAAACAACCCGCTAAGTCTGATGTTGCTGGCGAGAGAGATAACGCAGTTCCTCCACACACCGATGGAACCTTCTTGTACACGGAGCCCTTATCAGCCATTGGTTTCTGGTATGCACTTGAGGATTGTACAGTAGAAAATGGCTGTTTATACTACTTGCCCGGATCCCACAAGGTTTATCCTGTTCACAAGCGTTTTGTGAAGATTGACGGAGGTAAGAAGGGATGTAATTTCATAGACGTGGCCGAAGAAGTACCCGTGAAAGAGGGCCCGGAGGACTACAAGGTAGTGGAATGCAAAGCTGGCTCCTTGATCTTGATCCACAACTCTGTATTACATAAGTCGGAGAAGAATAGGTCTAACAAGTCGAGATTCGCTTATGCTTTTCATGTAATAGAGGGAAAAGCGAAGTACGACGAACTAAATTGGTTACAAGTACCTCCGGGCCCATCAGGAGGGACCGAATTCAGCAAATTATTTGAAGAGTAAGCTGCGGAAGCAGTATGTCATTTTCTTGTTATTGAGTAGCAAGAAATCAGAATGAACAAATTGAACTACATTTCGAAGAACACTGATATCGAATCATGATTCATTTGATTTATATTTAATATAAAAAGATGCTTAAGTGAATATAGCCAAAGGTACCTAACATGTCAGACCATCCTTAGGGTTAACCAATTGTCCCTGCCAACTGTAATATTTGCTCATGTCCACATGATGTCTTCTTCCGTTAGAAGCTTCATACATAGAACAACCATACAAAGCAGCATATGGAGGAGTATATAAATGCAATGACACTGCTACCTTATCGTTCAGTGGGTTGGAGATTTTATGCAATCCAATGGTGTCTGAGATGTATCCAACGACATCTCTTTCCAAGAGGGTCTCTTTCTTGCACTGCAATTTGGATCCTTCTCCTTGTGGGAATTCGTACAACGACTCCACAAGTTCTCCAGACAATATTTTCATGCAACAGTGAGCCTTTGCGTGGTCATGGATTGCACTAGACTTTCCAGGTGACCAAACCAAGATAAGTAAGTTGGCGTTTCCGTTGAGGTTGATGATACCGTTTCTAGAGTAGTTACGAGAAGGGTCATGTAATGCTAATTTCAACCAATCAAGATCGTTTGAGGTATAACTCTCCATGAGAGCTCTGACTTGTTCGATGTCTATGTCTTCTGAAGAAAGACCCTTATCTGGTCCAAGAAGCAGCTTTAATTGCATGATAAGCTTATAGAAGTCGTTATCTTTTGGGATGCAGTCGATAGTGGTGGTGTCGACGTTGATGCCATTACCGCTCTTGTGAGCTGAAATGGAGGTATTTCTAGCAGATGTGTTTGTGCTTGGTGAATTCAAGTGAACTGAGCCACAAGAACTCGAGTCGCCAGCACTATTAGCGGTTCCGACGGAGGACCTCTGTGTGGGCGTGCTGGGTCTGTCAAAGTGGTTTGATGACGTGAGGGTAAGCATGACGTTTCAAATGAAAGTAAAGAGTGTCAGGATAAGAATCGGACAGTAGATATCTATAACACAATGAAAATGAATAATAATATATAGAAAATCAACTATCAGTTACTTTCTGTGGAGACACAAACACTCTTGTAAAATTTTTGTAAAACTAGCAGCAAACCCTACCACTTATATATGCATTCACTAGTCAATATCGGCTATAATCAGGTCCGCTCTAACCTAACTACCTACTGCTTTCTAACGCAGGTTTACTTATGAAGCTAAGAAGTGATTACGAGTCAATTTTTTTGGTGAGATAAAGACGTTAAAAATTGCATAATATTTTATGCTACATTGAGCAATTTGGCGGCGATCTTGGCGGTCGCTAGGTAACGGCAGCGGTGGATGAGCCAGCGGGTCATGGAACAGGGAACGGGGTATGAAAAAGTATCCGGATCGGGAGAAAATGAGTCTCTAGTAAGACGGCGCACGACCCATCGGGGCTCATTATGTATTGCGGCATGGATGTCGAAACAAAGGTTTTAGCAATGAGGTGGTTATTCGTTTCATTTAGAGTTTATTTTAGAAATGCAGCATAGGGAAGGGGTTATGTTACAGTGGCCGCTGCAATGTTGGGAAATGAATACGTGTCTGCTTGAAGAGGGGCTTCTTCTGCTTTACCATTATGGATGGAGTAGAAGTGATGGTATTGAGTGTTGTGTTGTGCCGTCATTGGGGTTCATGGATGGCCTCCTCGTTCTCCTCGTTCGATTACATTAATTATCATCGGCCATTTAAGTAAACGGAACTCTCAGTGTTCGATAAATCTAGAAGGAACCAAGAATATCCAAAATCGCCAGCATCGGACCTACCACTCTGTTGATACGACAGCACAGCGGGCCACGACGCCCGCTTTATTTCCTCAACAGGAATGTAAACGGCACATTCCTAATCAAGTAACAACCGCTCCCAATTCAAACATGTGGTCACGATGGATTGCGTCATTTGTTTTAAATATTCATACAGGACAAAGTAAGTTACGCGGATACAGTTTTATGTGCAGTCACGTATATCTCCAAGCTTTGTTAGAGGGGAAAGTACATGCAGTCTGCAGAAATCCCTCTTCGATGACTGTTTGCCCACCCAAAGCAAGTCATCCGAGCAAAAAACTCATCGTAAACGGGGTTTGAGCTCCCATTTTGTTTCCGCTCTGTTCTATATTAATTCTGAAATCCCCTTCCAGAATCAGCCGTTTATTAGAATGTGAAGTAATCAAACCTGGCATTTGAATAATATATTGTAACATTCATACCTTAAAACAGCATTTTGCAGCAATAGGCGACTACCTGTGGATCAACCGACCTATACATATACACTTTTTTGACATAATTGTACTAATACTAAAATAGAAAACATGATGAACCACAGTGTTGAAACTGTGGCAAAGAGTAGTGCACTTAACCCTGATGATGAAACCACATTAAGTTCCGAACCTGCATATTCACAAGAGCCAAATACCAATAACGGTTTTGCAACCAGATTTATGGACCTTATCATAGAGGAATTTGCTGATAAATTCACACCTGTCTACTTTGTGTCCATTATGGGTACAGGTATTTCTTCAAACATATTGTATAACTTCCCATATCCAGCCGAATGGTTGAGGATATGCGGTACAATCATGTTCGGTATAGCCGTGGTTCTCTTCTTGACCACTACTGTCATGTTGGTAGTGAGTTGTTGGGTACACCCAGAAAGAATTAGACAGTACCATGCAGACCCAAGCATTTCGGTATTTATGGGTTGCTATGTAATGGGTTACATAACTCTCATCAACTTCATACACTCACTCGTAGGTGAACGTCACATCACTTTTGTGTGGGTACTCTGGTGGATAGCTATTGCAACTTCTGTTTACACCGCTACCTTAATTGTGTATTTTTCTTTCATGTCGAAGTTGAATAAGCAATTTAATCCTCAAAACCTCACGGCCACCTTGTTATTGCCAATTGTTGCCATTACGGTGGTCTCATCTAGTGGTCATTTAATCACTCCTAGTTTACAGTCATTGGACCACAAAGTAATCACCGAGATATTTAGTGTGATGCTTTGGTGTGTCTCTATTGCCCTTGCATTCATTATCATTGCCCTTTATTTTGGCCGCTTAATCATCTTCAAAATCCCGAATACGGGGCTTATCTTCAGCAGTTGGTTGCCAGTTGGATTCTTGGGACAAAGCAGTTACAGTATCATGCTTTTTGGAGTTAACATGTACCACTTGATTCCCGATCCATTTTTGGGAAACTCTTTCTTAGTCAGTGGAGCCCTTGTTTCCTTATTCCTTTTGTCCTTCGGATATTTCATGACTTTCATAGCTGTTTGCTCAATTCTTTCTAAAGTGGCTCCCTTTGCACGGAAGCCAAATTCTCAATTTGTTAACAAATACGGGATTATGTGGAATAAAAACTGGTGGGCGATGACTTTCCCTTGCGGTACCATGTCATTATCCAACTCTGAAATCTCAAAGGGAATTGTTGGTGGTTACGAATTGAAATTTTTTAAAGTCATGAGTTGCATTTTCGCAGTCGCTTTATTTGCGATTACCATCGTTTGCTTAGTTGGTATTATTATTTACATTATTAATTGCATTCGGGGATTGTTTGTCAGGAATGATAAACTCAGTCAAGTCTGATCCCCTACCTTACTTATTTAATAGACACAAATTACTAATAGTCATTCGCTGATAGCTATTTCCGTAGAAATGTTCACCAAACTTTGCTTACTAAAGTCAAAGCACCAAAAGTAGTTTTCTCAAGGATCACCATAGAACTGTGAGATCGGTATTGATTTGGCGGCAATAAATCAAACTCCGAAATTCCCATCTGTCAAATTAAACTCTCGCCCAGAGAACTGTGCATCTGACTTTCCAATATAGCCTAACTCCTGATATATTTCAATTTCCAGCCGTGCCGCCAGTTCACAAAGACGGAGGAGGCGGTAACCCTATGTTATCTGCAAACTTCACAAAAAAGTTTCTTAATATGTCAAATATGAATGGTTCTTTGATAGGCGCATATAGTTAATCCGGAGTTTGGCGATTAAACCCGCAAGAAAAGTAACACAAAATCTACTTTATTTGCGAGCTATAGCCTAGGAGGTTATTCCCTCTTAGGTAATATGCTACATCAGAGGGGCTTACAAAGACGCAATGAGACATAAAGCTGGGGAAGTAGGATGTAAATTACTAACAATGGAACTTTGTTCAAGTGGACAATAAAAAGGAAGAGTTCCGCCAACGAAATGTCTAAATAAATATTTTTCTGCTATAGCTTTCAAGTATCAAAGTTAATCATGTCTTCTACACTGCCAATTCAGAAAGATACAGCTCTAAATGAGTTGGACGATGAGTCGTCATCGCCTTCAATGAAGACCGGAGAAATCATCAAGCCGTTTGGAGCGAGACTCGGAGATTTACTATTCAGAGAATTTATTGAGAAGTTCGTGCCAGCATATTTCGGATGTGTCTTAGGAGTCGGTATCTCAGCCAACATCTTGTATAATTTTCCATATCCAAGTGAATGGTTGCGGGTCTGTGGCCAAATAATGTTCGGTGTGACGGTAATCTTCTTTCTCACATGTACATTTCTGTGTCTCATTGGATTTTACTTTTACCCAGAAAGAATTGCAATGTACCATATTAATCCATTGCACGCGGCTTTCATGGCAGTCTATGTCATGGGATTCATAACTATGGTGAACTTCATTCATTACCTAGTGGGAGAGAGTCACAGCGTTTTTGTATGGGTGTTGTGGTGGATTGCAGCATTCATGTCAGTCTATTGTGCCTGTGTGATCTTCTTCTTTGCATTTATCTCAAAGTTCAACAAGCCTACTAGTCTCGAACATATGCATTCTCTAGTGCTATTACCAATCGTGACACTTGCTGTGGTATCTTCTTCTGGCCATCTCGTGGCTAACTCGCTTCACAGTTTAGACCACAAAGTAATAACTGAAGTCGCTTCAATCATATTTTGGGGTGTCTGCGTGGTTATGGGTGCCGCTTTCATGCCAATTTACTTTGCAAGATTATTCATATACAAGCTCCCAAGTTCCGCTCTCATCTTGACTAATTTCTTGCCAGTTGGTTTATTCGGACAATGCAGTTACAGTATATACTTGTTTGGAGTCAATATGTACAATTTGATTCCCGATAAGATGGTCGGAACAGCCTTCTTGGTTAGTTGCGGTCTCTTCGCCACAGTGTTACTTGGATTTGGTTATTTCGTGACCTTCCTTGGTGTCGTTTCCATTTTATCGAAGGTTAGACCATTCGCTAAAAAGCCAAACGCGGCCTTCACAACAAAATATGGGTTGTTGACTTGGAACAAGGGTTTCTGGGCCATGAACTTCCCTCTTGGAACTATGTGTTTGGCAAGCGGAGAGGTTGGAAGAGGAGCAGTTGGAGACTATCCATTATTGTTCTTTAAGATCATTTCATGCATCTACGCTGTTGTTTTATTTCTTGTCACGTTAGGAAACCTTCTAGGAGTATTCTTCTATGTTTGTGAATGTGTGAAGGAATTGTTCACCAAGAGCGATAGCACAAAGGAGATAGTTTAAGTTTTCACAGATAGAGATACTTTACTATCTATTTAATAGCATTATATTTATTACCTATTCAGCTTGAATTTAATATATGGCCGGAACTAAACCGTGAACTCGGATCCATGTACCCACTGATGATCTCACTGAGAAACGCTCGAACGGATACATACATATTTCCCGACTGTCACTACTTCCGCTTTAGTATTCAAGAATTTGCATTTCATCGAATCCAAAGTCCTTCCCTGCCATGAGCTCCTCACGAGGTAGTCATCTTGAGTCATTCGAAAGGTTACTGAAAGTATACTTCTTATATGGGGCAAGGTAATATAGCCGTGGCTAACACTAGATGCCGGATGTTCTCCACTCAGCTGTCACAACCATACCCCATAGCTTACTAATAAATAAAGGTATCGTAACTGCTTCTGCAGCAACAAAGCATTAACCATTACGACACCGTACTATGGATCGGAGCGGCGCCAGTAGACTTCAATTGCACTGGAATATCTCCATTTATTTTGTTGACAAATAGTGAGGAAGTAGGGAACCGTAGCTTAGATTTGACATATTTAAATTGTGAGCACTGCACATCAAACACCACAGAAAGGAACTATTTGAACTAGCTCGATTCTGATTTTTTCGTTCGCAGCCATAAAGTTTCGGACTTCGATATATATGTAGGGAAGTTTCTTCCGTCTTTGAAATGATAGAATCCGTAAACAACATGCTGAAAAGAGAAGGAGATATAGAGGCAGAGAATTTCTCCATGTCATCCGATGAAAGCGATGCTTTTATCTCAAGATTGTGCCGGCTTCTTAAGTTCGAATTAATAGATAACTTCACACCAGCATATTTTGCTTCAATTATCGGAGTAGCAATAACTGCAAACATATTGTACGAATTCCCCTTTCCATCACATTGGCTAAAAGTCCTCGGTGTAATAGCGGGAGTTTTAGCCATATTTTTGCTATTATCGACATCTGCGATGTTCATACTAAATTGTTACCATCATCCAGAAATGATAGCACGTTATCACTACAAGCCCGAAAATTCTATGTTTATGGCAACCTTCGTAATGGGATTTACCACAGTAACTAATTTTATTCACAACATTTTGGGAGGAAAATACCCTCTATTAGTTTGGGTCTTATGGTGGATTGGAGTTTTCATTTCGCTCTATTCTGCATTTATACTCTTCTTTTTCACATTCTTTTCGAAATTGAATAGGGAGCTATCGTTAAAGGATATACATCCTACTGTTTTGTTGTTGCCAGTCCCGTTGGTCGTGATCGCATCTTCTGGCCACCTTATTACTGAATCGTTGCCTTCCGTTTACCTACAAATTGTTACTGAGATTGTTAGTTTTATACTTTGGTCACTTTGTTTGTGCTTAGGTGTGATGCTTTTGCCTATTGTATTTGCAAGATTGATTTTACACAAATTGCCAGATACAGCGTCGGTATTTTCTATATTTCTACCTATCGGATTTGTTGGCCAACTCAGTTATTGCATTGCCATGTTCGGGTTTAATATGGTTAGAATGATCCCAGATCCCAACTTGGCTCAAATTTTTGGGGTCTGCTGTGGATTAGCTTCGATGTTATTTATGTCATTTGGTTTTTTTGTCACCTTTCTTGCTATAGCATCGGCATTGTCGAAAATCAAGCCGTTTGCCAAGTACCCCAATCCTCTTCATAGTCATGAGAAATTTGGCTTCATAAAGTGGACTAAAGCGGCATGGTCAATGAATTTCCCAATTGGAACAATGTCCTTGGCCACCCTTGCAAATTCACGGGGCTTGGTTGGTGGGTACGAGATCAAGTTTTTCAGGTACGTCAGTTGCATATATGGTGTCGTGTTATTTCTTATAACTATTTACAATTTGTGTGGAATGTTCCACTACATTTTTAAACGGGGAATGACATTATTTACCAAAAATAGTAGGGATAGGGAGATGGTGTGAAGCCATTAAACACAACTACTATTTACGAATAAAACGAAGGGAACTGTTTTATTCATTATTTATTATATTTAATCCTAATATAGAAAAGGAATCTGGTTTGGCATGTTGCTATTGTAGTTATTATCTTTCTTGCAAAATTCTTCATTTTGGTTATTATTAAGTTTTCAAAAAAAAAAAAAAACAACGAAGATACCTGTGATATGAAATACTTTCGATAAAAACCATCGATACGTATCCTTCCTTGTGTTCGTCTTCAATGAATCTGTATCGGTCCAATAGACCCACTCTTGAACTGAGTATCAAAACCGTCTATATTGACGGACTGCACACATCACAGTCTATTTTTGGCTCCAGGCACGTCCAAATTTTTCATTACTGTTTAATGAACAATACATATCATATAACTATAGCCTTAATACGACCAATTTCCCAATCTAGCACCAATAGCACTATGTCATACCAGGAAAAGCCACCCCGGTTGCCACCAGGTTACAAAGTTGGAAAATTCCGGGTGTTTTACTCGACTATCCCGTCGCCTGCAAAAGTAAACGGAACCGTTCTTTCCAAGTTTGATCACTTCCTTATCGTATTTCTTCTTTCACTTTCATTCCTTATTAGGCTTTACAATCTACCGTATCCTCCGCGAGTGGTGTTTGACGAAGTCCATTTTGGCTCGTTTGCAAGAGACTATTTCCGTGGTGAGTTCTTTCTAGATGTCCATCCACCATTGGTCAAGCTCGTGTTCTACTGGATCGCACTCGCATTACAGTGGGATGGACAGTTTGCATTCGAACACATAGGAGAGCTATACGACACTGAGGTCCCCTACGTGGCGATGAGATTGTTTCCGGCCATCTGTGGTATCGGAACTGTGATTTTAACGTTCTTGATCCTTCGTCTTAGCAACTGCAGAAGTATAGTAGCACTTGTTGGCGCCTTCTTGGTGTTAATAGAGAATTCCCTTGTAGTTCAGTCACGTGCTATACTTTTGGATAGCCCGCTCATATTTTTTATGGTAGTTGCAATCTATGGGTATAAGAAGCAACGTATGACAGAGCCATTGACGCTCAAATGGTTCAAAGCATTGCTATTGTGTGGCATAGGCCTTGGACTTACCGTGTCTTCCAAATTAACCGGCTTGTTCACCATTGCTTGGGTGGGAATACTTACCTTAATAGAACTTTGGTACTATCTTGGAGATTTGCACGTGACTATGTTGCAATTTTATTTGCATTTTGCAGCAAGAGTAGTGGCACTAATCATAGTTCCACTTACCATATATCTTAGTGTATTTCAGATCCACTTCCTTTCGCTACCATACAATGGAAGCGGATCTGGAGCCATGTCGCCGAATTTCAAGTCAACTCTTGTTGATTCCGATGATTTACGCAATATGCCAGTGGAAGTGTCATATGGGTCTACAGTTACTATAAAACACAACAATCTTGAGTCGTACCTCCATTCTCATGATCACAATTATCCAGGAGGGAGCAAAGAGCAGCAAGTTAGTCTCTATGGATTTTCACCAGATGAAAATAACGAGTGGATCATCGAAACCAAAAACAAGAACAGAGAGGGTCAATTGCAGCTGAGATTCCGCCCCGTCAAAGATGGAGATATTATTCGTTTATACCACAACACTACAGGAAAATATTTGCATGTGAACGATATACGGCCACCTATTTCGGAGCACGACTATTCGAACGAGGTATCTTGTCACGGTGATAGGGAATTACTTGGAGATATAAACTATGAGTTCAAGATAAGAATTATAAATAAGAAGTCACACGCAACGAATAATTTACCGATGATAAAATTGAGAGCCACTGAATCTATATTTCAATTAATTCATCAGGGAACTAAATGTATAATGCTAAGTCATGCAGATAAGTTACCCAATTGGGGCTTTGGTCAAAATGAAGTACTCTGTGTAAACGAGCCTACCATTCCAAACACATTGTGGTATATTGAAACAAACTCACATCCATTGATTGACCCAGATACCGAAAATCACCCAAGAGTAAAGTTTCCAAATTATGGCCTCCTAGACAAATTATGGGAGTATCATAAGGCGATGGCGAGAATAAATAAAAGCTTCACTGATGATCATGTGTATTCGTCGAAGGCGGAGACATGGCCATTTGTGATTCGCGGAATAAACTATTTCAGCAATGAGATTAGTGACAAGTTGACAGATGAAGATGGTAGTCATATCTATTTATTAGGGAATATAGCCATTTACTACCTGGCATTCTTTCTCCTTATGTGGGGTATTGCAAAGCTCTTTTTCGTGACAATCAAACACATGAATCCTTTTTTGATACCATACGAGCCTTTGGCATCTTCTGTTTACATTCAAAACAGCTTTGAGACTATCCTAGGCTGGGGCCTCCATTACTTTCCGTCCTTCTACATGAAGCGTCAATTATTCTTGCATCACTATTTACCAGCACTTTATTTCTCCATTCTTTTGATTGCTCAATTTATTGAGTACCAAGTAAGCAGAAGACCTATATTTGGCTATTTTATTATGGCATCTGTAGTATTTTCTGCCAGTTACTGCTATATTACATTCATACCCATTATATATGGTACAGATTGGACCAGGGCCGCGTGCAACAATGCCAAATGGCTCCAAAGTTGGGACTTTGATTGTATGACGTATACCCATTAGGTTGACAAAAATAGTTAAATGACGTTGTACATAGTTAAAACTAAAATAGATATTTAATGAAATTTATGGTTGTTTTAAATCATTTCTTTGCTGCTGCAGCAGTTCATTGCTTCGACCGCTCTATACCGAGGAGCTCCGTATACAAATACGTGCTTGACATTACATTCCTAATACATCTGGATAGATTATTCTACATCCATTAATCAATATTGAGTATGAAGACGTGTTTTCTATTATACACTTTGAACTTATATCTTGTCTCTTGTCTATTGTCTTGTCTCGGCAATTCCCGTCGCCACCTCCACTATCAACGACTCGCACCATTTCAACAACTTATCCTTTTCTTCGATCTTTTTGACGTGTTCCTGCTCCACTTGTTGTAATTCTTCACTTAATTCTTCTATTATTTTTAATTGACTCTCTGGAGAAACTCCTATACCTGGCAAGGAGTCAATAAGCATGCTGATTTGACGAGACTTTAGTATGATATCAGTTGAAAGTTCATTTATTGTATTTTCAAAGTTGGATTCAGCCTCTGCTCGAACAGAAGGGTGGTTGGAGACTGTGTGCTTATTACTTCCATTCGAACTAGCTTGTTGTGTCTGAGCGTTCAGATGCAGAGGCAGCTGGGGCAGTTGTTGTTGCTGTGAGGTCTGTGTTTGCAGCTGAGCTTGTTGTGGTGGCGGCTGTTGGCCTGGAAGTGGAGCATTTGCTGCAATATTAGCAACGGAAGTTGGGTCGTCATCTAGTATAGCAGGTTCACTGGAGGAGTTAACGTAGTTCACAGTAGCATTGAACTGCTCGACCAATTGGTCCAAGCACATCTGCAATTGCGTGAGTCTGTCTGCCATGGTATATTGGGTTTCTGGTGGTAATTAACAAGACCAGGCGCAATTTACACTTAATAAAGAGTGAATATGAACGATAACCAGTGCTTAATAGGTGTTGTAAATAAAAAGAATTAACCGTTTTGATTTTGCGTTTATAGATTTGTTGGAGAGTAGTCACGTGGATGATGAAAATGGTAGCGCTAAAGAACTAGGCATTTAGCTGCAAATGCTGATGTCAATATGATGGAAGTATTTATGTCAGTATGTTTGTATATTAGTTAGGAGTAGAGTTGGGGTGAATTGCCGATATGATAGGGGATTTCAGGAGGGTGCGATTGTGAGGTCTAATAGAGGGTTGAAGATGTATTTTGAATTGTTTCTATGTTGAATTACTTGGTCTGCTTCGTAGTCGTTTTCTTATCGGGCTTCAAGGAGGTCTGAGGTATTACTATTTCTTCATGTGCTGAGTGGGGTTTCAAGACCCTCTAATTCTTTGGAGTTAGTCAAACCTACTTTAGAGCATATTCCATGACTACACCTATTCATACTGCATCACTGATTTTGGGCGCAAAAAATACCGTCTAAAAATAGCGGAGTTGTCATATGTCAAAAATGACACACAAATAAGCATTCAAGTGATAACCACTTCTACTACTTCTGGGTCACGGACATTTTGTTTAAAGTAGTAGTAGTAGTAGTCTTAATTTATTATAATTATATAATTCTATATTTATATCACCAGTTGTATGATACTTATTAATGTATATATTAACATAGTATTCTCACCACTCTTACTCTCAGAGTCAGTCTCTCTCTGCCCAAAGTAGTCTAAATTCTGCAAATATACCGAAATCTCTGTTCTGTCTGATTTATGTTATCTCTCATAGAATCGTATTTATACATCGTATTTATACAGCGGTATCAAACCAATTCTCATACTTCACTACTCTCATACACTCACACACGCACTCACTCAAAAGCTGAACTCTACACTCATTAACCTCTACACTCACTAAACTCTAACACTCCACACTCCACACTTCCTCTCTTTACATGGCACACTCCAACACACTAACACTAACACTAAAAACACACTACACTGACACTCACACAAACACTAACACTCACACTAACACTCTATTACACTAACACTCTATTACACTAACACTCTATTACACTAACACTCTATTACACCAACATTCTAAGACACAACACTCTAACTCTAACGCTACCACCCGAAGACACAACAGACAACACACTGACACTCTAACACTCCACTCTTCCTCTATTAACACACTAACACCCTAACACCTAACCGTCGTGTGAATGCTCAATCTCACTGCTCTTTGAATCATCTCTACACAGGATCTCTCAACCCCATACTAAAAAAGACAAGGGGTGGCTGTAAATAAAGATCGTACAAGACAGTGTCTTCTTAGTGATAGAATAGTAGTAATAGTACCAGAACAGCTAGAGGAGAGTGTCCCTGATATGTACATCCACACAGTATAGAGCCGAAAATCAGTACCCGCTGCTTCCTCCAGTTCAAACCGCCAAAACACGAGATAAGAATCCCATTATGAGTGCTGTGACTAATCACAATACTACAACCACAACTAGCGGTGTTGCCGCCGAGCCCTTAACGGGTTTGCTCCTCGATGACGGCCCCGTCTGGCAGGACGACTTTGTGGTCTCCAGTTGCTTCATCTGTCACACAAAATATACATTTTTTAATAGAAGACACCACTGCAGAAAGTGTGGCAGAGTCGTCTGCTGGAGCTGCTCAGATAGAGCTGTCAAGTACTTCCCCAATACAATCGTGGTCAACTTCAACGGATCGAGATCCACAGCAAACCAATATGAAATCTACAGAACATGCGATGAATGCGTCGACGAGATCAGAATGATCCGGAGAGCCCTCTTTGATGCCAACGGATCCGATGCAAATCTCAACGGTTCTCTACTCTCAAGAGGCAGCAGTGTCAACAGCTCCCAAAGCTCCCTAAACAATACTACAAACGTCAGTGGTAATTCAGTGTACGGAAACTATGGGAGCCCCAATGTAGGTGCCCACAGTGGTGGCGATAATGATAGTACTACTAAATTCAGCACAAGGACTCACACTAGACTTATTCGGTCATCTACCAATTCGTCTGTGAATCTCTCGCATAATCATAATAGTCACCATCTTCATCTGCTGCACCATAGACATCGTGATGATGAAAGTGATACTAATTTGTGTCCAGTGTGTGCAACGGACTTACTCAAACTTTACATTAATGCACACAAGCGCCACATTGACGATATCACCAACGAAGATTACGACAGTTTCAAGGAGTCTCATATTAATGACTGTTTAACAACATTTGACTTCAACACAGAGAACCAAAGGTTCAACTCGCCAAACAATGAGTCGAGAATTCACCCACGTAATAAAATGCTTGTGTACAATATTCCTCCTATTCCTAAACCGAAATTCGAGAGCATTCCGAACATCGAGGGATCATCGGTTGATACAATTAAGCAACACACTGATAATACTGATGCAAATTCAGAAAATTCGAATCAGTTGAGTGACGTGTCCCATTCGGAGCCAAACTTTGTATCGCCTTCAAACAGTGGTGAGTTCAATTTAAGCGTAGAGGCCGTTGTTGGATCAGTGACATCAGCTGCTACCATGCCCACATCAGCAGAAAAGAAGATTGATGACTGTTTTGATAACGAGTGTGTTATCTGCCTAGAAGATCTCAAGCCAGGAGATAAGGTTGGCCGTTTGGAATGTTTGTGCGTTTTCCATTACATGTGCATCAAAGACTGGTTTAACAAGAAGGGATACGGGGAATGCCCTGTCCACTTCTTGCATAAGTAAGGTTTCATTTCATGAAGTTTACGAGATCTTTATGGATATGGAGGACGAAGCTATTGTTTGAGAAGGCTTGTCCTGAATGTATTATTATGAATCTAGACTGTGGAAAGTGAATTTCGTTATTCTTTGTCATTTTCACTTGAGTAAAGGTTGTCAATTATATGCACTGTTTTTTATTCGAAAGGTTCTATTGTTTTGTGTGGTTTGGTTAATCCTTTGAACCGTTTTTTGAGTTTATTTCTTTTCTTTTTTTTTTTAAGTTGAGTCAGAAGATGTCTTTTCGTTTTTATTAATTGGCTGGTATAATCTGGTTGTGTTATCATAGATTTATGATTTTTTTAGTTCTTTGGTCATTCGTTATATAGATAGAGTATAATCGTTGCTCGTTCTTGTAGTATTGAATAATATATTTTAAATTGTGATATATTTTATTGTTAATACGTGGGTTATGTCTTGATACAAATTATCTTTATGTCGATTTCTATATTAATAGTCTTCACTTCATTTATATACTAATTTTTTAACCTCTCCTTAAATATGTTACAATAATCTATGGTTCACCGATATTTTCTCTATTTTATGCTTAACGTTCCTCTCTATCTCTATCGTCTCTTCTTTTCTTTCCTCCCATCTTATCGGTTCTCTTCTCATGGAAATCCTTGGTCTGTCTAATGGCCTCAGCGGTAGCTCTGTCCACATGTACATGTAATGCATCTAAAATCTCTCTTGGAGGAGATGGATCCTTTGGCAAACGCTTACCTAAAACACTCTCAATTCTTAAGTACATCTCCAAGTCGTATTGTGTGACTAAAGAGATGGATTTACCAGATCTTCCAGCACGAGCAGTTCTTCCCACTCTATGAATGTATGCTTTTGAATCAGTTGGAATATCGTAATTTATTACCACATCAACGGATGGAATATCCAAACCTCTAGCAGCAACATCTGTAGCGATCAAGATGTTGGCCTTTCCGGACTTGAACTTATTCAAAGAACCTAATCTTTGAGCCTGGGTTAACTGGCCATGCAATGGAACGGCAGAGAATCCTAGGATTCTGGCCAAAAGAGATGTTCTCTGAGTGTGAGCACAAGTTCTTGCAAAAATAATGATGGACTTTCCTACAAACTCATTCAACAAGTGAATCAAGTATGTGTTCTTGTAGCCGTCACTGACCAACATCATGGATTGCATCAAGTTATCAGCTGTTTGGTATTTAGTGGATACAGCAACTCTCACTGGGTTGTGAAGAGAAGCTCTCTGCAACTTCTCAATCTTATTTGTCATGGTGGCAGAGAACAAGTAGGTTGTTCTCTTGGAAGGAATGACTTTGAAGATCTTGTCCAAAACAGGACCGAATTCCATATCCAACAATCTGTCGGCTTCATCCATTACCAAGTACTTCAAGTTCTTCAAGTTAAACCCTTTGGTATTCTCCAAGTGATCCATCATTCTACCAGGAGTTGCTACAATAATATGAGGTTTACGCATCAAATCACGAGCCTGGTCCATCATTTCCATACCACCAACAATGCAAACAGATCTTAATCCCATGGAGTTTCCAAGAGCATCGAAAGTCTCCTTGATCTGGTATGCCAATTCTCTTGTAGGAGCTAACACCAATCCGAAGTATGGGGTTTGTGCTTCCCACAAAGCTTGCAAGATTGGAATAGCGAATGCAGCGGTTTTACCGGAACCAGTCTGGGCCAACCCGATGATATCTTTACCTTCCAAAGCATGTGGAATAGCTTCAGATTGAATAGGTGTTGGTTTAGTGAACTTCATCTGTTGAACCGATTCCAAGAGTTCAGGAACAAGCTTCAACTCGGAGAATGTCTTGAACTTCAACTCATCTTCTGGACTGACTACTGATTCGACTGGTTTTTCCTTTTTAGCCACACCCAGTATCACTTTGTTCTTCTCTTCATCTTCTTGCTGCTTTTTCAATGCATTCTTCTTGATCTTCTCGGCCAAGTCCTTAGCGGCGAGCTTGGTAGGCTTGGACTTCTTCGTTATCACAGCCATCTTGGGTGTTAGAGTATAGTTTAATTTGGAGTATTAGGGGGCCAGTTTTTGAATTTCTGGCTAATTTTCAAGTGGAAGGGCAATTCCTATGAATATCTGTACCCTTTAAGTAGCTTATGAATTACTCAAAACACAATAATAACTAATACTAGAACTATATCGTCTATCAAACACACTGTCTCTGTCACTACAAGCCATTTCTAATCAGCGCCAAATCTTTTTTCTTTTTTTCACCCAAAATATTTCACTCTTCGCGAGATGGATTACTACTGCGGCATGGGTGTCTTTGTCAGTTCATCTCTTCTCGTCTGTTGATGGCATCTCTTCTGTTCAGGTTTTAGTTGTGGAGTTGATGGTGCTATGGATAGATGTAAGGTAGGGAGAGTTAGGGAGGGTGTAGTTGGTGTTTGATCTTGTGGTAAGTTAGAGTTAAGAGAGATATTAATTCTGTTGTTTCGTATTGTGTGAGTGACAAGTGGATGTCAATTACACTTGACTGTGTAATTACTCTTAAGTGGAGAACTAGATTGTATGAAGTGTTAGATATGGAATGCTTACTCTTGTGGGGGCTTCTTAACTATGAGAGTCTTAACTGATAAGTATGAGAATATTAAGTATGAGAACTCTTAACTATGAGAATATTAACTATGAGAATATTAACTATGAGAACTCTTAACTATGCGAACTCTTAATATGAGAATCTAACTATGAGACTCTAAACTATGCGAACTCTTAGCTATGCGAAACGTTTAACTACGAGAATATCAACTATGCATCTCTTAACTATGAGAGTCTTAACTATGAGAGTCTTAACTATGAGACAATGAGCACTAAATGTGAGATCTCTTAACTATGAGGCTCTAACTATGAGAATAACCATGAAATGCCAACTCAATTCCCTCTTATAATCATATGAACTCTTTACTATAATACAAACCTACTGAACGCGACTTAACTCTGTGTATCTCTGTTCACTCGCCTCAGCTAAGTATGACTGTGAGACTAACTACTATGTAATACACCACTACGTAATACACCACTATTAAAAATCTCTTTGCTTTCTGGCTTAGATCAAGTGTAGTATCATAATATAACACAAGACCACTTAATGCATTATTATAATCACTATATAATATACCAGGATACTACACCACAATAATATACCATTATAATACACCACTACCTAATAGCATTGCTATAATACAGTTACGTAATACATCACTACTAATACAACAAGACTACTATAAGTCACTACTATATAACACCACAATTAATACACCACCCTAATACACCACTATAATACACCGCTACCATGATAATACACCACCTGCACACCGGCGCGAAGAGATGAGGAAATTTTTTTTCGCACCTCGCTTAACTATGGGAGATGATGTGATGGCTCTCTCTGCTTAACTATGGAGTGTACTGTTACTTAGTGGATTAGTGTGTAGTGAGTTAGTAGTGGTGAGCACAGGAATAGTAAGAATAGTTCTATGTATATGTCTGTTTCGAGTTGAAGCTGGAAATATAGTTGAAAACACCTCGAAAGCTCGCTAGAAATCGCTGGTACCACTCCCCCACACATACAATGGCCAAGAGAAGAACTAAAACAAGAACCCACAAGAAGGTCTCGGAAGAGGAATTGGCCAAGATCCCCAGATCCATGGTGCTTAGGCTCGGGTCGTCGTTGAGGAACCATTCGTTGAGCCAGTTGGTGAAAGACTTCAGAATCGCCATGCAACCTCACACAGCCATCAACTTGAGAGAACGTAAGTCCAACAAGTTGAAGGATTTCATCGTCATGGCCGGTCCCTTGGGTGTTTCCGATATGTTCATCTTCAACCAATCCGAAGAAACAGGAAGCATCTCGTTGAGAATCGGAAAGATGCCTAGAGGACCAACGTTGCAATTCCGTGTCAACACATACTCTTTGGTCAAGGACGTGAGAAGAATCCTTAAGCACCCAAAATCCGTAGGAAAAGACTCTGCTGAGTTCTCCAACCCTCCTTTGTTGGTTCTTAACGGTTTCCTGAACAAGTTGACCGAAGCTGACAACCATGAAAAATTGATGATCACGGTGTTCCAGAACATGTTCCCTCCTATCCAACCACAGCTGACCCGTGTGTCGTCTATAAAGAGAGTTTTGATGATAAATAAAGACCCAGAAACCAATGAAATAGACTTAAGACATTATGCCATCAACACCAAGTTAGTCGAGGAGAACAGAAACGTCAAGAAGTTGATTAACTCTCACCACAACTTGAAGAAGAACTTGCCTAACTTGGCCAATAATAAGGATGTTTCCGAGTTATTATTGGACCCATACTCAGTCGGTGGTATCACTTCAGATTCCGAAGTCGAAGACGATGCCATTGTAGAAATTAAAAACGAGGAAGCTGCCAGCAACCTCAAGAAGAAAACCACCAAGGAAGAATCAGAGGCTTCCAATGCACAGACTACCAGAAAGAGAGCCATTAAATTGACAGAATTGGGACCTCGTATCAACATGTCGTTGATGAAGATAGAAGAGGGATTAACCGGTTCGTCTAAGACTCTCTACCACGCCCAAATCACCAAGACCCAGGCCGAACAAAAGGCTTTGAACAAGAAGCACGAGTTAAGACAAAAGTTGAAGGCTGAAAGAAGAGCCAACCAACAAGCTGCATTAAAGGCTAAGAACGCCGTTAAAGAAGAGAAGAAAGCTAGAAGAAAGGCTAGACAAAGCGGAGAGGATGGAGACGCCAAGCCAGCTGACGACGATGAATCTATGGACGAGGAGGAAGAAGACAGCGATGCTCCTGTTATTAACGCTGAAGACTATGAGAATGACAGTGACTTGTACAGTGACATTGAGAAGTAGTATTTGTACCAGTCATCAACACCTTTGCATTTTTTATTATCAACACAATTTCAATATAAAAGACTGGAATTAGAATTACTTGTATTATGAATTATTTGTATCGTGTATGAATTTCCCTCTATATAATCTACTTCTGACCCAATTACATACTTAATGTATAGTGTTTCTACACTTGCCTTGTAAGATTCTCTTTCTGTAGTATCTCTATCTCATCCACCAACTTCGATATACGGCCCTGGATGTTAACCACCTTTACTGACTCTTTAAGAGCCAGTGAAAAGTAGTTCTGCGCCTGTTTCAACTGATATGGAGCGAGAGCTCCGAACTGGTAGATGGGATCACGTACCTTGATTTCCTGTTTAGGCTTCTTTTCACTTTCCAAGTCTAGTTCTTTCGTACCCATGCTTGATTTTTCGGCATTACTAGTGGCATTGTTTCCTCTTTTCTTCAACTCTTGGTTGTTGTCGTTTCCTGTGTTCAGTTTCAATGCTGTTGATTTGGAGTCTTTGCTCAAATGGTACTTTTCATCGAATATGGTTTCTGATTCTGTTGTCTTAATATCTTTTTCTATGTGTTCTTTTTCTATGTGTTCTTTCTCTTCATAAACCTCTTTCTTCTGCTCTTTTTCCTTCTTGTCGGCCTTTTCGGATGCTTTCTTGGCCTTTTGGAACTCTAATAAGTCAACCAATTCAAAGGTGTCTTTCTTATACTGCAAACTGACACAGGCATTATGCGGCCTCAAGTCATAGAAATCGGCTCCAAATCGTTTGCTGATGGTTCCTGTATTGTAATTGGCTCTGCTTAAGTTCAAGAAGCCATTTATGAAGTTCAACCTGTTGTCATCATTGACCAATTGTTCGTATCTCGCCACTAACTCCACTAACTCTATAGTTTTGGCGTCTATTTCGGAGAAATCGGTATCTAAGTCATGCGGAGCTATTATTGCATTGTAACTTTCTGTTGATTTCAGTTCTTCGTTATTGCTCTTAATGGAGATATCTTCCAAGGCACTGGTGATTTTTTGCAATTGTGGCTCTTCATTGGTAGTCATAGTGACTTTAAGAATGGACTAATGAATATATGATCTCAGGCAATTCGATGGGTGAATGCTTTGAATTATAGTTATGGTATGCGTATATAATACTTCTACTATACTTATACATATGTATATGTATATGCATATATCTGTCAACAATGATGTATAATTATTATTATTTACAGATACATATCACAACTGCTAAATCACATACTCTATTTCCAGATTGTCTCTCAGAAAACGATTTCCATTTACAGCCAAATGAGTTTGTCGAATTTTCTATGACAGACGCAAAAGCGACAAACCCGAAAATAGCAATCGATACAGAGAGTAGGGTCATTGCAGTGGGGCTAAATGATTATATCCTGCTGGACTTGTTGGCATTTCTAGTACTTCGATGTTGCCTAGATGAAACTTATACTTTAAAAATCTGGAAACGAATTACGACAATTATTGATATATATATATATATAATTGTTTGATAGAGAATAACGATATGTAGAAGAAGCTTCTGAGTAGATCTGTTCATTTATAAAGGTAAACTTTTCCCCTTCTATTGGCAGGAGTTCCCATCATGGAGCCGTTATTGCTACCTGGAGAGATGAATCATATACTGCTGTAATATAAATAAGCGATATACATTCCTATATAAGATAGACTCTTTTCCTCGATAGCAATATGAAGTTCTACATTGCTGCAAAATGGATTACTAAATTTCTTACAGCTTATGCCTCCTCTTCCACCTTCTCTTAAATACGAAATATGCTAAATATTACACTTATAGCCTCCTATAGATGCTGTTGCTGATTTCATGTCGATCTCAGCCCTCCCCTAACTCTTACTCTTCCTTTTCCTTAAAGTTTATACAACTTCTTCAATCTATTGAACTCGGTTCTGGGCAAAACCTCACCAAAACCAAAGTCATCCATTGACTTCGACAGGATTAGCTTCACCTCAGCCTCCGATCTCTCTTTGGCTCTCATCTGGTTTCCGTATTTCCAAACGCTATAGATCAACTCTTCTTCGCCCAACTCTCTCTTTGGAGGGCCTCTATACGTCACATCAGCTAAGTCATGTAGTATATTGGCTGTTAATCCCCATACATCGTATATCTTCTCGTTAGTCTCAGAATGACGTCTCGAACCCAAGCGGCCCCATTCGGACAAGTCCTTTTTGGTCTTCTTGCGGGCTTCTGGCGGAGTGACGCTCTCTTTCTCTGAATTGTCAATGTCAGTTCCCTGTTCATCTTCTTCTTCAGATGCAGACAAATCCTTGATACCTTTCAACCACAGCGCCTCGTTACTATTGGATTGCAAGAATGTGTACGAACGCAAATTCCATGGAATTCCACCCCATTTGACAGAATAGCTGCTACGGTCAAGACTTTCCAAGGGCTCGTCTTCCACAACTGGATAAAGGAAATCTCTCAATGGACATGAGAATATACTGGAACTTTCACCCGGATTCAAGTTGATCTTAAGGTTATGAATCAATTCACCTTCATCGATGTTTTTGGAGAAGTTCATGTACCCTATACATGGTCTTACGGCTGAAAATGTTCTGGATAAGTAACTAGGCAAGATGTTAATATGATCAATGGTAAACCCGTACTTCTTTTCCAACTCTTCATTGTTGGAGCTCAAACCAATCTCCTCCTCCATTTCTCTTCTAGCGACATGCCATTCGGACTCCAAGCCATCATCGGCCTTACCACCCGGTAAGGAGATATGACCTGGGAAGTTACGTAACTTGGACGAACGCTTCGTCAAGATGACCCGCAATTCACCCAATTGGCCCAAGAAAAGAAGTATGAACACCGATGACCTTCTCGATATCGGAAGCTTATGCCAGATCGACTCCTGGTGATTCTGGAAGTGCCGGATAACGAGGTTCTTGATGTTCGGTAAATATTGTTCCTCCGAGGCAATTGGCATGGCTGTAGTTGGTTCGTGAACTTGGGCTCACACTAGACGTTCAGATCACGAAAAGACCCTGCTATAACCTCGATTTTGCCACTAGCCATGGTCCTTTACCCCAACTTTGGAGCCCTATCATCGCACCATCGCCGACTGGAAACCTACCGAATATCATGTGATAAGACCGGTAATGATAATTGTGTATGAAGAGGGGAGTATCTACAGGAGGTTGAAGAATGGTGATTTGACGAACATTTCTTGGGGGATGACTGGGATTTTACGGGTCTTGAACGTTGTGTACGGCTTCTATTCGAAGAGGGGAATGGTTGATTCTTACAGAGACAACAGCAATTGTTGCAATATAGAAATTAGGATGCAAAAAGTAAGTATGCAAGGCAAGAAGTGCTGCAGTTACAATAGTAATGGCAGAATCAGTTAGAGAAAGGGACAAAAAATATGGGATTTTGTGCCATTAACTAGCAGCTTTTAAGACTGGATCATTCCTATATAAAACTTATCACTTCACATTGATCGAATCACTACTAAAACCCGACTCCATTTAACCTATTAGCCTATAACAGTGAAGTAAAACCTCCCTATATTAAATTTGGGCCCGTACCGCAGTCATAATTACCAAAATAGGAAGCATTCATAGGATGAATTAACCTACTGTAAGATGACATCAACTGTCATCACCTGTAGATAGGCTTATGTAGCTGGTCTTATTATCTATGCGTCTTCCACGAAGGCTGAAGTTCTTCGACCACAGAGAAACAGTTGATCGCTTGACTAAGCGTTACTCTAGCCTTCTTCTACATTTCATTTTAGCGAGTACTTTCTATTTATCATATAACCTCATCCAAGGGATGGGGATACGTTGACAGCAAGTTAGTTTAGTTTGAAATGACCATTTCAACCTATAATCTTTAGTCTACGTCGATCCACTCTCGGGGCTCCCTTTCGCTTTCCATCAAAATACTTTAGCACACGTTCCTTCTCGAGTTTCAAGTTGAGCACACTTGAAAGCGCAAACAGCTTCACGGTTTCTCTATTTGAGCCCTCTACCAACCTGAATTTAGGACTAACTCCGAATTCTCTCGTCCCGACCAGTGACATCCATAACAGCCGGTTAGCATCATAACTCTTTCGGGAATCTTTGAACTCCACCCATAGCCTCCAAACACCTTTAAAGTTTATACGGTCGGGTGAAAGTCTGCATAGAGACACATACATGCTAAAGCGAGTAATAGTTCCGGTAGCTGGGTCGGATTTCATAGTCCAATTTCTCGTTTTTGTTGTTGGTGGCTTATCCATCGGTTTTATTCACATCCGCCAAGTGCTTCCATTCTATCCGAACCCGTCAAGGGACCATGATTCTATGGCAAGAAAAACAACCATGGAATGTCTTACTACGGGCCCCAAATAGTGATCCAATTCAGAAGGGGTGGAGCTTGGCACTCGTATGCTTAACTCGAGCATAACAAGCTCTCTTTCCTCTTTCATTCTCTGCGTTTTACGGATTCGACTATTATTTTTACGATTAAAATATTATGTAGCCTGAATTTGACAATTTTGGGGGGTATGGTCACTGGTTTTAAACTAAACAAGGAGGAGGCGTAAGTGGCATAGTGTAGAGTGGATTGCGACGACAACTTCTACCTTCTCCATACTGCGATATACTTCACCGTGACCAAGTAGTAATGTCTACGGCATTGAGTACTGCTGGGTGCCAAAAATAGCTATTACTGCAGCAGAGTTCCGGATAGCCCATGCCTTAGCGCTTACCAAGCGCATTACCGGGCCCCTGCCAAGTGCGGTTACCGGTCCAAATAACCGCTACCCCCGGATCTCCATTTTGAGTTTTATACTGCTCCTTATGAAAATTGTTGTTTATAAGTGAAACTACTTGTCCTCCTAGAAATTAAAGCCTTCGTTTTTCTAGTTCTTCTTGTAGATCCTCGAAGAAAAGCACTATACTCCTCCTCAGGCACCAACCACGTCTTTCGTGCGGTCCTATTTCTCCTCCTACTACTGTGTGTAGCTTGACTGTTTCCCACCCACGATCGGCCCACTTAGGTTTTAAAGCCGACTAATTCCGATCTTCAATAGCTGTGAAAAATCGAGTTTGATCCCGAATACTTTTTGCAATACTTTAATAGCATAGATCCACACAATGAAGAGTGTTTTCTCCGCTCTTCTCATTCTAAACTACATACTAGGTGTCCAGTCATGGTCACCTACGGATTCATATGCCCCTGGTAAAATTGACTGTCCATCAAATAAGAAACTTGTTAGAACGGCAGACGGTCTTTCCGATGAAGAAGCCTCCTGGTTGGAAGGCCGTAAGACCATTTCCGATGAGAACTTGATTGCCTTCTTAGAGCATGCCAACATGACCGACTTTGACGCCGAGGACTTCGTAAATAATAAAGCCAATGAAACCATCAAAATCGGATTAGCATTCTCTGGTGGTGGTTATCGTGCAATGCTCAGTGGAGCTGGTCAATTGTCTGCCTTGGACAATAGAACAACAGGCGCATGGGACCATGGTCTCGGAGGATTGTTGCAAGCCAGTACATATCTTGTTGGATTATCCGGTGGTAACTGGCTTGTAGGAACCATTGTAATGAACAATTTCACTGACGTTGATACTATCTTGAGAGAAAATAAAATTTGGGACTTGTCCCATTCCATTGTAAATGTCGGTGGTGCCAAATTCTGGGAAACTATTGACTACTACAAGAACATTGAGGACGCCTTGGACGACAAAAGAAATGCAGGCTACGATGTCTCCATTACAGATACTTGGGGAAGAGCATTGTCATACCAATTCTTTTCCAAGTTAAATGATACAGGAGCAGCATTGACATGGTCCACTTTACAGGAATCTGATCCTTTCACCAGTTACCAGATGCCATTTCCAATTGTTGTCACCGATGGTAGAACGCCTGGAAGTACAATTATCAGTGGTAACTCCACTATTTTCGAAGTTAACCCATATGAATTGGGTTCCTGGGATCCATCTTTGTACCAATTCACAGACGTTAAGTATTTGGGTACTAAAGTAAAAGATGGTGAATCAGAGGATGGAACATGTATTGGTGGCTTTGACAACGCTGGATTCATTATGGGAACTTCTTCATCTTTATTCAACCAGTTTATTCTTCAGATAAACACCACATCGCTCTCGTCCGCCATTAAGTCTATCTTATCTGACATCTTGAACAAGGTTTCCAATGCAGAGAATGATATTGCTATCTACAAGCCTAATCCTTTCTTTGACACCGACTTTGGTACCGAGTCTATTACAAATAATGACACTCTTTTCCTCTGTGACGGTGGTGAAGATTTACAGAATATTCCATTGGCCCCATTGTTGCAACCAGATCGTCAAGTGGATGTCATCTTTTCATTCGATAACTCTGCCGATACTGATGAATCCTGGCCTAATGGAGCATCTGTGGTGGCAACTTATGAGAGACAATTCTTACCTCAAGGAAATGGTACTCTTTTCCCATACGTTCCTGATGTCAATTCGTTCCGTAACTTGAACTTGACAGCAAAGCCAACCTTCTTTGGCTGTGATGCCAAGAACTTAACCTCGTTGCTTAACCTGAGTCTCACCTCTTCTAGGGGTAGCATCTACGATACTCCTTTACTTGTATACACGGGAAATAGACCTTTCACATACTGGTCTAACACTTCTACCTTCAAAATGAGTTACGATGAAAAGGAGAAAGTAGGTATGATCCAAAATGGTTTCGAGGTTGCTTCTAGATTGAACAACACTTTGGACCCAGAATGGGCCGCTTGTGTAGGATGTGCCATTATCAGAAGAACTGAAGAAAGAAATGGTCTTGAACAGACCCAGCAATGTCAGGACTGCTTTGCCAGATACTGCTGGAACGGAGACGTTGACAACAAATATGCTGGTGTTAATTTCACTGATGCCGGTATTACCAACGGATCCGAGGACGATGACGGAAGAACGTTGAATGCTGGTTTCTCCTTGACCTTAGTTGGAGACCAAAAGGCCTCTTTATTCAAACTCATGGGTTATGCATTGTTGGCCACAGCAGCTTTTGCTATCTCGTTCTAGTAGGCCAATAGATATTTATTGCTATTTATTTGCATTGAACACTGCTATAATTGGTTTCTATGTCGACAACTGTTCACTAGTAACCATAATATTACACTATTCTTATTTTTCTACTGTACTATTTTATTTCATAAGGCCTCCATCCACTGACATTTCCATAAATAAATTTAAGCATTCTTTTGCAACCGCCACATTATCCGTATGTAGTCAATAATTCCGCAGCTGCAAGCGAAGCTTATGCTATCTCATGGAAGCCCTTTTAGTCACCGGTTACGGTGCCATGGAAAAACTCCAGCACCGCGTTTCCTCCGCACAGGCATATTACGAGGCGGCATGATTGCAAAAAGCTTTGATAGTGTGGCTTGATAAGGACGTAGGATATTATTAGGTGATAATCGGTGGCTCTTCGTGAAGTGATACACGATGAACCACAACTCGGCGTAGATCGCCTGTTTACGTATCGATTTAAAAAATGTAGATATCTCGAAACTTGGTGATATGGTGTTAATTTCAAGCTTTTAGCAGCCCAGCATCTTCAATATGACACAACATAGAAACGGAACGGCCACCATTGGCGACGATGAAGAGTTATTGACTCCAGTATACGACCACACAAAAGGAAAACTAGATGTCACCAACATAGATCTGATCAGGGCCTCGCCATATTACGAAAAAGATCACTGGTTAGATTTGACCAGACTGACAGATGCTTATAGAGTGATTGGATTAGCATTACAGTCATTTAAGCCAACTACAGAAAAGTATGCCTTCGACCCCTATCTTGAAGCATTCAATATCTCAGTTATCGTTAAGCTTGTGAAAGAGTACACCAAACAACTACAAATTACGTTCCCGAAGACCAAAATTTACGTTATAGCATTCCGCTCTATTCTATTTGAACATGTCCAGACATCAGCAGAAAAGAGGCAGTTTCTAGCCACCGTTGACAAAGAATCCCACAAGGAAGCAAATGAATCCGGAGGTCTCTTGAAGTATTGGTTTGGAACGCCAGACGATGTTCACGGACAGAACCTCGCTACATGTTGGTGGGAAAGTAAGAAACATGCCCAAGTTGGTGGGGCAGGAAAGGCTCACCGGAAAGGTATGAACGCAGTGAAACTGTGGTTTGAGCACTGGAAAGTAGAGGAATATGAGTTGATCATAGAGGACGACGTTCTGGCCTATAGTTTCAATAGAGTTGTATAGATTACATAGAAAGGATTTTAACATAGTAATACACTACGTCAATGTGGTAACCACTTCCTTGTGTATTGGCTTGGTTTTCGTTCATTCTAACCGAGTCTAAGTGATACCATCTACTCATGCAAGTTTTTACAATGTCGACAGATTGAGCGAAAATGGTTACGAGAGCTCCTCCTAGAGTAGGCCATATATCCGGACCCTTCATAAGGCTGATTTCTGACTGTGTTTGCGGCTCCAATTGTGTCATCGGTCGTAAGACGCCAAACTACACTGTATACCTAGACCTTATCCACCTACCGCTGTCGTAATTCGCAACATTCCTGACCACATAACCCACATGACATCACGAGTTCCAGTGCATGGAAAAACCTAAGATTAATCCGCTTATGCTTGTGCATTCAGGTATTATTCAGCAGCCACAGTCAGTGACATCATGGTGATGATAGACAAAAAAAATATAATTACTTACCCAATTAGGATACAGCAGCCATTCAGTGCTCCTCACTGGATATTTGTTCTATGAAGAATAGCCTGTTCGTGCAAGGTTTAATGGACATGCAGGGGGTATTGGATATAATAAATGCGGGCCTAATTGATGTGGCTATAAGTGGAGGTAATAGCGGCAATAATTCTGCAAATAGGGTAATAGCAACATTAGAAATCGACTAGAGCCGTGGCATTCGCCGTATCTGTAAATTAGCTTTTAGATGGTTTGAATTAAATTAAGCTTTTGCCTATGATTATGACTTTGACTCGAAGAATCTGTCTTTATCCCTTGTGTCACCTAAATAATATACGAGAAATCCGTTGAATATTTGTATATATATATGGTAATGTCTTTCAAGAGAAGTTGATAATTTCAGTACTGATATTCAGTTTATAAATTGGAGGAGCCTTCCACATAACTTATATTTATTGTGACCCCACTCCGCGTACACAAAGTCATGTCTAAGCCAGTGTCAGAAACTCCAGTTCTGGACCCTTCATTGAAGGAAGTGAACCCCGACTCTGAAGAACATCTCAAAGAGATTAAACCAAACCTGTCAGAGCTGAAATTAGATTCCAGCGGTGAAAAGCAAGGTGTAACATTACAAGAGTCCCGCGACTCAGATCTTTCCAGTTTCCTTGAAGGCGAATTATATGACGTCAATGACACTAACAGAACATACCTCGCAAAGTCCAAGGTGATCTCTGATGCAATCAATACCATTGGTTTTGGCCGTTACCAATACGGATTGTTCTTCGTAGCTGGATTTGGTTGGTTATCTGATAATGCGTGGCCCATTGCAACAGGTTTAATCCTTGCTCGTTTGACTGAAGCTGATGGTGTGCATGCTCCAGTAGGTAAGGCACCTTATCTTACTTTGGCTCAGAACTTTGGTTTACTTGCTGGTGCTCTATTCTGGTCGCTTTCAAGTGATATTATAGGTCGTAGATGGGCTTTCAACCTCACATTCTTAATTACTGGTATATTTGCCCTTGTTGCTGGTGGTTCTCCAAATTTTGCAGCTGTTGGAGTATTCGATGCCTTTTGGAGTTTTGGTGTTGGCGGTAACTTGCCAGTCGATTCTGCCATTTTCTTGGAAGCATTGCCACAATCTCACCAATGGCTATTGACTGTTATGTCCTTGTGGTGGGCAATTGGACAAATTGTTGCCAATTTGATTTCCTGGGGTCTCATTTCAAATTACTCTTGTGATCCAACTGCAACAGTATGTCTCAAGAAAGATAACTGGGGTTGGAGATATTTCTTATTCACCATGGGTGCATTGACTTTGGTTATGTTCGCTGCTAGATTCGCTTTCAGAGTGTTCGAATCTCCAAGGTTCTATGTGGCTAGAGGAGATGACGAAAGAGCAATTGCCACTATTGAGAAGATTGCTAAGATTAACGGAAAGGAATCTCCTATTACATTGAAAGATCTTCAGGATATTGATGCTCTTAATCTTGATGGCACAGCTGAAAATGAACCTAAAAAGAATGTCTTACTTGAGGAAAAGCTTTCAAAGTACAAATTCTCGCATATTCGTGAATGTTTTGCCACTAGGAAACTTGCCATTTCATCGTCGTTGGTTATTTTCACTTGGGGTATTATTGGTCTTGCGTTCCCATTGTACAATGCCTTCTTGCCATATTATCTTGAAACCAGAGGAAGTGCCAACAAACCATTGAGTGTACATGAAACCTATAGAAACTCCTTGATTGTTGCAGTATTGGGTGTACCCGGAGCTATTGTTGCTGGATTTTTAGTTGAACTCAAGATTGGACGTAAGGGTACGTTGTGTGGCTCATTAATATTGACCGGAGTCTTCTTGTTTGGATCTACTACAGCAAAGACCAGTAATGCAAACTTGGGTTGGAACTGTGCCTTTTCCTTTGTTTCTAATATTATGTATGGTGTGTTGTATGCCTACACTCCTGAGATCTTCTTCACCAAGATCAGAGGTACTGGTGTGGGATTGGCTGCTTCTTTCAACAGAGTTCTTGGTATTTTTGCGCCAATCATCGCTATTTATGCTGACTTGACCACCTCGGCTCCAATTTTCGTTAGTGGAGCCTTATTTATTTTTGCTGGAATCTTGACTGTATTCTTCCCATACGAGCCAAGAGGTCATTCCAGTTTCTAATTTATACGTTCTTGTATTTTTCAATTTAATATATACTTTTGCCTTGGAATTGCTTTCTAGTATTCAGCTAGCTGAGTTAAGAGATTTCTATAGAATTAGGTACGTTTTTGTCTCTCGAGGCACAAAAATATCATCTCTTACATTATATATAGTTCAAGAAATATAGAAAAAGCACCCACTTTTTCCATATAATCCACCAATTATATAAAATATACTCACATAATTTCTTCCACTTACCAGTAGGATTTATCTCAATTCTACTATTACTCATCCCCGATCACCATATTTCACTCCTACATCACACACATCACCTCATATTGTCATACCTTCACCCACTCTACCCTCCACCTATCGCTGCAAAAAGAGTGTTCGCAGCCATTCTGAGATCTTATACCCGATAAGGAAATGCTATCCCGCGCTGTTTTCAGAGAGTGGAAAATGAAATTTAGACTTGCTCTTCAGCGTTCAGATAGCTTGTTTCTTTCTTAATTGGATGATTGGATATTGAGTTGATTCTTTCTTCTTGCTTCTTTATAACTGTAATTATTGTATATACTCAATTGTTGGAAGAGAAACAAAAAATCACTGGAAAATGACATTTACTACTACTGCTGAAATCAAACAGTTCCATGGAACGCTCTATAAATTGGCCCATGAGTCGACTACAACTAAAACGAAAATGGAGGTCAATGTGTTCGTTCCACCAGCAAAGTCCTCCAAAAAGACCCCAGTTTTGCTCTACTTGTCCGGATTGACATGTACCCCAAACAACGCTTCTGAAAAGTCGTTTTTGGCTTACTTTGCTACCAAGTACGGGTTCGCTATCGTCTTTCCAGATACTTCTCCTCGTGGGGCTAATATTGCTGGAGAAGATGATTCATGGGATTTTGGAACCGGAGCTGGATTTTACGTTGATGCCACTACAGAACCATGGAAGAACAACTACAACATGTATTCGTATGTCCACAACGAGTTGTTGACGGAATTGGCCAAGCACTACACTGATTTGGACTTCGAGACAATCTCGATCACAGGCCACTCCATGGGTGGTATGGGTGCTTTGACTGGATTCTTGAAAAACCCAGGAACATACAAGTCTGTTTCAGCATTTGCTCCTATCAGTAACCCTCTGGCTTGTCCATGGGGTGAAAAGAATTTCGGTAACTATTTGGGTGAAGATAAGGAGAAATGGAACCAATACGATCCAACCTACTTGATCAAGCAGTACAAGCATGAAAACCAACCTGAGATCTTGATTCACCAAGGAAAGGATGATTCTTTCTACAAGTCAAAACAATTGCAACCAGAGAAGCTTGTAGCGGCCAGCTCTGGATACAAAGGCGGAATCAATTTGAACATAGTTGACGGGTATGACCATTCCTACTTCTTCATTAGTACATTCGCAGAAGAGCATGCCAAGCACCATGCCAAATACTTGGGATTAACTGAATAACTAGCAATTCCGTCGTTAACAAGCAAGTACTAGAACAAATTATTTCAAGCATTTGCAAGATAATGACTACTAATCAGGAAATTTGGAAGTTTGATTTCATTTAGTATTTTAGATAAGAAAAGTCTACCTGAGTGGGAAATAATATGCTGTAGCATTTTTATACTTCCATTCGAAATTGAGTTTTGAATATATAGTCTTCTACATTATTTATAAAAATCTATTACTTTATTTCTATTGATATGTAAATGATGAAATCTATAAGTCTGATATGTACTTCGTTTCCCAGGCAGTATACCACTTAGCTTTTTTGTCATTCTTCACATGAATATCTTTCGCAATCTTTACCAAACGTTTTGATTCCTTGGTTATTTCGTCGGTGTATTCCTTGATTTCATCGTCGATAGTTCTATCCATCATCAAGTCCACAATAAATTTATCTATTAGAGATACCAAGTTGTGCTGGCTCCCGTTTATCAAATCAATAGATTGTCCGGTAGTAGTGACTGGCAAAGACTTCTTAAAGGAAGCAAGCAAGAGCTTGACTAAATCGATTTTCTTCAACCAAAATTGGGAAAACTTGGTGAGTTCCTCCTTATGCAATTTTTCTTCTTCTGAGTCCTCTTTCTCAACAGGCAGCTCCTTGTCTCCATCTTCATCTTCACTCTCATCATCACTGAATCCGAAAGGATCATCGTCAAATTCTTCAGGATTCTTAGTCCACTCAACAAACTCTTCAAAGCCATCTTCTATCAACAGCACATTCAGCTTTATTTTAGAGGTTAACAAGTCCAATGCACCCTTTTCTATTAAGGACGATAATGAATCACAATTGGACCAAATCTTACCCACAGAAACCAATCTTCTATCGACTTCATCATTTTTACTGTCCTTCTCTGGAGTTTCCGATGACTCTGAATCCTTATCAAATATACTGATTAACTCATCGGCAAAGTTACTATTGGAATCCAAAAGTTCTTTGACTTTCTCAGTGATCTCATTATAATATAGTTGGGAGATGACGCTAGGTTGGAGTTGTGCAAGCACAGAAATGAAAAATACGAGAGTTTCTGACAACTTCTGTAAAGTTGAAAATGCCGGCTTGAAGTCCTTCGCTATGTTTTCTGGCTTGAATATGATTCCGACTTTCGTGGTATGTGCCTTTATCAATCTAGATAGTTTCAAGAGCTCATCTAAAGGCTTGCTCACCTTTGCTGATTGGATCTTCGAGAGTGATTTTTGAGGGTCTTCGAGAGAAAGACACCAGTATTTCACAGCTTCATTATGAGATTTGAGGAGTTCGTCGAATTCCTCCCTCGTCTTCGACATCTTTGCTATTCTATACCTTATATACTCTAAACACTATAGTCTTCATTATGGCCATCTCAAATTGAATTCAACAAAAATTATAATTCGACAAAATCACGTGACTTGATTTCGATAGATGCAAAATAAGCAGATTTTGCAACTTTAAAGGTAGGGATGTTAAACATAAGGAGATCTAATTTGATTATTTCAGAACTCCTCTCTTTGGAGGACTACTACAAGTAATATAATTTGGTCGTCTACACGTACTTGTATTCATAAGAAATACAGAAAACTGCATGAAAAGACTTGGCTGCAAAATGTCTGTGTATCTACTAACTGTCTTGTATTTTCTACCAATCATCATCATCTTCATCATCACTGTGGGCAACCTTACCCTTTCTTTTGTTAAGTGCAAGAGACAAAGCATCAGCCAAACTAGCAGGTTGTCCAGGAGGTGCACCACCAGCACCACCATCTGCTGGTGGTGCTTGGTAAGCTTCTCCCTTAGCCTCTTGCAAGAGGACACTAGGTTTTTCCAACTGGGACTTGTCTGTCTTCTTTAGCCCTCCAATTCCAGCTCCTCTAATCGACGCCAAAAGGGCATCTCTACCGGGATCGAATGAAGGAGCAGGTGGTGGTGCCGAGTTGTCAGCTGCAAATGAAGGTAATGGGGGAGGCGGTGGTGGTGGTGGTCCTCCACCACCTGCATTCAAAGAAGGAGGCATAGGAGGTGGAGGTGGTGGAGCAGAAGCATTCATGGATGGTGGCAACGGTGGAGGTGGCGGAGGCCCCAGCTGAGCATTTCCAAATGGTTGCGGTGGAGCTGCAACCGGCTGGCGTACAGGTGGAGGTGGGGCTTGGAATTGTTGTTGCGGTGGAGGAGGAGGTTGATACTGTTGTTGCGGTGGAGGTGGAGGCTGATACTGCTGAGGAGGGGGTTGATATTGCTGAGGTGGAGGCTGTTGGAACTGCTGAGGTGGCGGTTGTTGGAATTGCTGCGGTGGCGGTTGCTGGAATTGCTGAGGTGGTGGTGCAATGTTGGTTCTTGCTCTGGAAGGAGGAGGTGGAGGGGCACCTCTTGCTCCACGAGGAGGCGGCGGAGGAGGAGGAACACCTCCAGCAGTTCTTTGAGGAGCAATTGGTGGTGCACCAGGAATAGCTCTAGCTGGTGGAGGAGGTACATTACCCCTGCTTGGAGGGGGTGGCGGTGCGTTACCTCTACTTGGTGGTGTCGGAGGGCCATTTGCTCTCCCCGGAGGAGGGGGAGGCACCCCATTTCTAGGAGGCAAGTTCGCTGGAGGAGGAGGAACTCCATGCACTGAATTTTGCTGATGTCCGAATGGATTATTTGGTTGTTGACCATATGGACTGTTCGGACTTTGGGGTTGCTGACCGTATGCTGGCTGCTGTGGATATCCAGTTGCAGGAGAAGAAGGAACAGGTCTGTTTCCTGGTGGCAAGGATGGTGGAGCCTGACTCTGCTGGAATTGCAGAAGTGATGGCAAGGCTGTATTAGCGACAGGTGGTGCCTTAAAGTTAGCCGGTGGTAACCGGAACCTCGATTGTGCCGGTGCTGCAACTGTTGGCGATGGTGTAGCTTCTGAATCATCAGTCTCTGAGACCTGACCAGGTACTGCTGGAAGCGGATGGTTTTGAGAAGTCGGAGCTGGAGGTGCTGGAGGAGTTGGAGGAGGTGCTGGAGCCGGAGAAGGAGACGCCGATTCCGTGCTGGGCGCTGGGGAACTCGAAGCGACCCTACCCACAGGTGCTACACCTGGAGGAGGAGGTGGAGGAGGTGCTTTCTTTGTCTTACTAGCTTTACTAGCCATAGAAGACACTCTAGCCATTTCTTGCGGAGGTGCTTCTGTCTTTTTCTGGAACTTCCTTGGAATTGGTGGCTCTAAGCCAACTAAAGGACCACCCTGTTGTGCAATGTAGTCCTTGATAAACTCTCTATTATCAGCTATCATATCTTCAGAGATACCGGCAGCTTCTAATTCTGCGTAAAGAGATCTCCATTCTGGTGGTGGCACGTCATCATAATATAACACACCCTTGGCTCTTCTAGATCTCTGTGCGGTATTGGAGTCGACGAATTCTCCTCTTGGTCCGGGTGCTTGGTGACCTGTTGGTCCAGCCTTCGCCTTGAGTGCTATAGCATTCTTGTTATTAACCGTCTGTTTGGAAGCATGTTTTGTTCTACTTGTCACACGTTTGTGAAAATGAACTGCGTCGTTTGTGTCTTCGAATAAGAGACCTACCAAGCAGTCTTCAATCTCGAATGTGTGGAAGAACTTTCTGTCCTGGTTGTAGTCGAAGTTGACGTAGAGCTCTTGATCCCATACGACACCTCGTGAACCTATGATATCCACCAATTTGAGGAAGAAAGTGTGGCCCACAAGGTCATCTACAAGCACAATGGCTCCAACGAGCCCCGTATAGACCCATTTTGTGGGATCAGGATAGGCTATGTAGAGTCTAGCTACGGTAGCATCTATGATCTTATTGTTGGCTTTAGGGATGAATCTTTTGATCTTCTCCTTGTCCTGAGTGGTTAAAACCGCCATGGTGGAGAGATCGTGATGAAACTAGCTGAAGTACAGAGTTTGGCGATGTTTCGTCTAGCGAATGCCTGGATTGACCCACTAATCTAATAAAGAAACCTATCGTTAACTGTGATCTTTTACAACACTAAGCGCTGAAAGTGAGGGTTTTGGAGGTCAAGCAACCTGCAAATGTGGGTGAGGTCGCAGTCGGTGAGATCTGGAGGGAGAGTGCAGTTTACGGAGAGGCAGTGTTGGGGTTCATAGTAGTATGGATGGGGGAGATTGCGGTAGGTATTTAGTGTCTTTTTGAGTTGTGAATTCAGATGAGGATAGGTGTGAAGGGAAAATGGAGAGGGGAATGGATATATATTTTATTAACTCAGAGTGAAATGGGTAATTTTTTTGAATTTAGTTGTTAGTATACAACATATTTGCCATATGATATAATCTGTGCAGAGATCTGTTCAGTAGTAGTGTTCGCTTTAGAATTGTTCCACTGCTCATTTCTTAACTATGTGAATTCTTAACTATGAATACTTAATTATGCACCTATTACTGCTAAACAGAGAAAGTTCAAGAATTTCATTTCACTAGAGATTCTCCATCTCAGGACTACGATGATCTTGTAAACATTAGCCAACCGTAATTATATAACACTGAACTTTACGGTCAACAACAACTATCCATCATTGTGTGCCACTAGTATTCATTCTCGTAGTCTTCGCTATATACAGAAAATTAGAATGAGAACGAGAAAGTGAGAAATGAGCTTCGATCTTCGATTGAAGAATCTTCAATTCATCCTTTCCTCTTCTTCTCTTATCTATCATTATACTACACAGTTCACTAACTAACCATATAATGTCCGGTCGTCAAGGTGGTAAAGCTAAGCCTTTGAAGGCTCCAAAGAAGAAGACCCAAGAATTCGATGAGGAGGACTTGGCCTTCAAGGCAAAGCAAAAGGCTGACGCTCAAGCTAAGAAGGAAATGGCCGAAAAGGCCAAGAAGGGTGGCCCAATGGGTGGCAGTGGTATCAAGAAGAGTGGTAAGAAGTAATCAACCAGACATCACAAATAACGTTTAAAGGTTGCCATTTCAAAGCCAGGTCATACGCTGACGATACTTCATGTAGAATTAGAGATGCCATGTTAATACAAGCAAATAAACATTTTACCAATCATTTTAAAAATAGAATGTAGATATCGTCGTTTCATACATCCCACACTTGATAAAGGGTGAAAGTACGTTGTTCAACAAGAACGTAGCTAATGGATTCAAAAAAAAAAACAGACGACCTCGGTGAGGATCGAACTCACGATCTCAAGATTAACAGTCTTACGCCTTAACCAGCTTGGCCACGAAGTCATATTTTGTTCAAATTATATGTACTTGTTGTACAGACGGCTTAAAAAATGATCACGTGATCAAAAATGAAAACTGGAATAGAGGACCAACGAAATGCCGTATGGACATTCGAATTATATCACTTGGAAACTCAAGAGTGAGAGATCAATTTGCCATACTTAGCAACATGTTGTATTTGCATAGTTGGCCATTATTTTGGAAATTGATTTAGTCTATGATCCTGTGGATCCACTATCTGCAGGAGACTATTGGTAAGTGAAAAAGAGATCTTCGAGGTTATTTATCTTCTACACTTACTTCTTCAAATACTTCATCAAAAATGGCAGCCAACAATAAGATCAGACCGGCTAAGAGGCTTATAGAAACAAGTGCAAAGTGCGCTAGTGAAGGTACAGCGTATGGCGAGTGTGTCTTAAAGAATTACACTGCTATGTCACACAACGCATGCGAGAAGGAATTTCTTCAATTTAAGCAATGCATTTCAACACAATTGAAGGGAAAGAAGTGGTAAGCTGTAGACAGGCTAACACTACTTAAGCTTAAAATAGTCATGCCAGGATAAGACTTGTTGAACGAGAAGTCTCCTTTTATATCCGAGATTGCCAATTGTTGTGGCATCGATAGAACTCGAGACACCATAGGAGGTCTACTCACACGTTCCATCCACATAGATTGCAATAGCGATATAATTAACTGTATTAGATCCACTTTATGATATTAACGACCGCACTGTATATATATATTTAACTTTATAGAATAAATACCATTGAAAGACTATTCATCGTAGGGTCAAACTACATGTAGTCTTCACATATTTAGTCTAAAAGGTGCTGCAAACACCAGAAATCAGGACGCTACGTAAACATAGATCTTCACATACTATATGAACTACTCAAGAGTTCTCAATATGAAGCTATGGTGCTCTATATCAAAACGAAGTTCCACTGCCTATTACTATTGTCATATTGAAGAATCGTTGGAAATCACGTGACACGATTTCGGCTAAAATATATATTACCAATTTTTCAAGGCATCATTACCCCCATCACCTACGTTACAGTAAAGCGATTTAAGATCCTACCAAGATTCTCCAGAGATGTTGCTTTCATTTGGACAACTGAGCTTTCTTTTCTTGTAGACAAGCCCAGTCCTCCTCCCCACCTAAATAAAATCAAAACCAACTTGTCATCCCGATTCGCACCCATGCCGCAATACCGTTTCCCCACAAATTGCATGTGAAACGTCCTCGGCTAGCGATGCGATTGCATCAAGCCATAAACAGCAATAACTGTGACCATAGCTAATGGTTCTGTGGGGGAGCGCGAAAGATGGAGTATTAATGAACTATTGTTAATGTAGACTTATTGTGTATATTTACTCCGGAGGCCATTCGGAGTTTCGAAGCAACGCCAAAATGTAACTTTGGTGGAGGTGAAATCTAGTCCTTTCTCATCGTCGTATTAATTGTCGATCTTCAATCGATATATATTATTTGAGTTTTCGGTTTAAAGTTAGTGACAACGAGAGGAAGAAGCCACCCACATCATCTCGTTCTCCAACTCTATCGTTTTAGATATACATACTATCATTTGTCCAGTTACCCCTCTGTCCCGTAAAACACGAATATTCGCAATCTAATGAGATGTTAATTCAGATATATAATAAAGGCTTACACTATACTGCCTATATCCTCTACATACCCTCATGAATTCGCAACATCGCTCTGTAAATCCTCAGTATATATAATTCTGTATATATCCTCTTGTCAATGACCGGATCCGAATTTCTTAGTATTGACTAGTTCTTTTCTTGCTAGTGGTATATATAGATATATATTTCGTTGTTGTTTCGTTCTTGTTGTTCTCGTTATTAGGAGTTATAGATACCCGCTTATAGATCTATATCGGAACTGTCGAGCGTTTCGAAGTGGATACTCATTCATTCCCCAGTTTTTCCACTTTGTATTCGACCTCTCAACGATATCTCTATTTTTGAACAGCCACCATGATTAACATATCAAGACTCACAGGCTACAAGAGAGAAGACGTCAGAAACCTCTTGCTAATTCTTCAAGAGTTCGTCATCACATACAAAGACAACAAGGTCAAAATCAACTACAAATCAAGACCAGTGATACTATTCTTGTCCACCCTCATAGGAACAGCAGGTGTAGGATTATACTTCACAGTCAAGAACACTCTCACAAAGTACAATGAGTATATACTCAACGAGAAACTCGCCCGTCCAGCCTTGATTAGACAGTCATCAACCATCTTGAAAAATGGCTCTCGTGAAATCTTCATTCCAAAGGGAAAGAACAAGGTATCCAGAATCATCATTCCAAAGCCCAGTTTGGACACATATGCTGCGGACAAGTACTTATACAAGAACTTCATCATAAACCAACGAATCCAGGAGCAACAGAAGGGTGTTTTGTTCAGCTCTAAATTCTTGAATCAACTCATCATAATTTGGCGTATTTTGATTCCCAAGTTTTACTGCAAAAACACTTCTTTGTTACTTTCACAATGCTTCTTTCTTCTTATGAGAACATGGTTGTCTCTCTTAGTAGCGAAGTTGGACGGTCAGATCGTGAAAAACTTGATTGCAGCCAACGGAAGGAAGTTTTCCCGTGATTTGATCTATTGGTTGCTCATTGCGTTCCCCGCCAGTTATACCAATGCAGCCATTAAATACTTGGATAGTAGGCTCTCGCTTGGATTCAGAACGAACCTTACTAGATATATTCATGATATGTATTTGGACAAAGCCATGGCTTATTACAAGATCTCATTGAACACCAACGATATTGAGAACATAGATCAATACATCACCAACGATGTAGCCAAGTTCAGTGAATCGCTTTCAGGATTGTTCAGCAGTATGGGTAAGCCTTTCATTGACTTAATCTTTTTCTCAGTGTATTTGAGAGACAATTTGGGAAGTGGTGCTATTATTGGCATCTTTGCCAACTATTTCCTCACAGCAGTGTTGTTGAAGAGAGCAACGCCAGCTTTTGGTAAGTTATCGTCCAGAAGAACTCATTTGGAGGGAGCATACTTCAATGATCAATTGAATCTAATGACAAACTGTGAAGAGATTGGCTTCTACAAAGGTTCAATTATTGAGAAGTCCAAGTTACAAGAAAGCTTCCTGAATTTGATGACCCATGTCAATAAAGAGATCAATATCTCCTTTTCATACTCTGTCTTGGAAGATTATGTATTGAAGTATACTTGGTCTGCTTGGGGTTACATTTTTGCTGGTTTGCCAGTATTCTTGGATGAAATCTGGCCTGCTGAAAAGACCAGTGATTCAGAGAAGAAATCTGAAGTGAATGAGAGACAGAATATGAGACAGTTTATCATTAACAAGCGTCTTATGTTGTCGTTGGCAGATGCTGGATCACGCTTGATGTACTCTATTAAGGAAGTGAACCAGTTGACCGGGTACACAGATAGAGTATTCGATTTACTTACCAATTTGCACAAGGTCCACTCTCCAAGATATGACTTTGGTTCCAAATTTGGCTTCAAGGATTTCAATGGAACAGTTCAAAACAACTACAACGATGGAGTGAGATTTGAAAAGATCCCAGTAATTATTCCATCCAAGGATGGTTCCGAAGGTGTCCCCTTGATCAATGATTTAGGGTTTCTGATTAAGCAAAACAAGAACTTGTTGATTTTGGGTTCTAATGGTTGTGGTAAAACTTCTATTGCTAGGATTATTGCCGGTTTATGGCCTTTATACAGAGGATTATTATCCAAGCCAAGCGACGACGATATTTTCTATTTACCTCAGAAGACTTATTTTACTACAGGTAACTTAAGAGATCAAATCATTTATCCATACAGCTACAACGATATGTTGGAAATGGGCTATAATGATGACTACTTATACCACATTTTGCGCGAAGTGAAGTTGGAGCACTTGCTCAAGAGAGAAGGCAACTTCAATGTCGTGAAGGAGTGGAAAGATGTGTTCAGTGGCGGTGAAAAGCAAAGAATAAGTATTGCCAGAGTCTTGTTTAAGAACCCAAAGTTGGTTATCTTGGATGAGAGTACTAATGCTGTGTCTACTGATGTCGAGGATTACCTTTTCGAACTTTTACAGAAGAAGAAAATATCCTTTATTACCTTGAGTCACCGTCCATTATTGATGAAGTACCATGACTTCATCTTGGAAATACAGGACCAGGAGAACTGGAAGTTCCATGACTTGTCATCGGAGGAGAATTTGAAGTCGATTGATAATGAAATCAAAGATATAGAAAGCAAGTTGAGTCAGGTAGAAAAGTGGCAGAAGAGAAAGATAGATATCGATAACTACTTGGACGGAATGTACGAGGATATTGAAGTCGAATCGAGTATAGAATTGCCAGCTAATTTGATGCCAAAAACAGGAATTTAGAGAATGTGGTTTGAAATATTGATGGCTAAGGACAATAAGAAATGAGATCGAAGGCAGCATATTATAGAAAATAGAGTCTTCTACCATTTTGATAGAAGGGAGTCCCCATTTTGCTTACCATTAATCACGTTTACCTAATTCTAAAATATTTATATATATTATATATTTTCATGTGAAATGAATAACGAAAGTGCTATTTATACGAAATTGTACCATTGCGCATGATTTAGTTTGCAGCATGTAACAAAATTAAAATTATTGCTCTCCTTTGCTTCTTCCTCCTCCTCGACAACACACCTCCTCATGGCATCCACTTTTTGCACCTTTATTTTGCACCATTTATTCGCATTTCTTCACCCCACTCATATTTTTTTGCACCTTTGGACCCTCAATACACTGCCAGTGCAGTAAGCACAATCTCAGTAATCACGATCTCAGTACGGGATACATCGTCATTCCATTCGTATCATCTCTTTATTCTGTTCTTTGCGCCTAGCATACCTCTCTACAACCTTATTTGAATTATTAACGTTTGAAAAGTTGTTTACATAATCTCTTATCGTATAATAATTAGAAAGCACTTTTTAAAGAGAAATCAGTGTACAGATCTCACTCTCACAGTTACAATCATCTCACTCACAGTGCACTCTCACTCACACTCTCACTCACTCTCACTCACAGTTACAATTACTCCTACACAGTTTTTTTGCACCTTTCGCACTTTCACCTTCCACACACCAAAAAGAAACGCGTGTTCCCAGCCTCCACACGACCCCAAATCATCATCAGAGAAAAATTAGATAATGGCGGCTCAAGAAGACATTTATACGTTAGCCGCCTTGTACAACCAAGTTGTTTCTTTTCCATACCAGTCTTTAAGAGTCTAACTTGGAATCGCTAGCTACATCATGTCGGGACCAATGAAGAGTAAAAACGGAGATATCTCCAAGGCTCCTACGCCCCAGAACACGCCTTCGTCAGTGAGTAACTCGTACTTGCGTTCGCAGCCTCCAACGGTGTCCACCATTGAAGAGACCAACGAGGAGAATGTTGGCCAGCAGTTGGCCAACAATCCTGCTCTTTTATCGATGATCCAAGGTAAATTGGGAGATCTTGTCGGTGCCCAGAGCGGATACATCGACAGCTTACCAAAGGTAGTCAAGAAGAGAGTCTGGGGCTTGAAGGCGATCCAACTGCAGCAGATGAAGTTGGAAGCCGAGTTCCAGAAAGAGTTGTTGACCTTGGAGAAGAAATATTTCAAGAAGTACGAACCATTATACGCAAGAAGAAAGAACATCATCAATGGTGCTGAAGAGCCTACTGCCGAGGAAATCGAGGAAGGTGAGGCTTTGGAGGAAAATGAAGACGAGGAAGACGAAGAGGCTAAGATCCAAGAATTGAAGAACGACAAGGAAGAGGAAGAGGAAGAAGAAGAGGAAGATGACTCGACTAAGGGTATTCCAGGTTTCTGGTTAACTGGTTTGGAAAACCTTTCCACCGTTTCCGAGACTATCACTGATAGAGATTCTGAAGTTTTGGAACACTTGATAGACATCAGAATGGAATACTTGGACACTCCAGGATTCGAATTGATTTTCGAGTTCGAAGAGAACGAATTCTTCTCTAACAGAATCTTGACTAAGACCTACCACTACCAAGCTGAATTAGGCTACTCCGGAGATTTCGTATATGATCATGCTGATGGTTGCGAAATCAACTGGAAGTCCAAGGAGGTCAACGTTACTATTAATATCGAGAGAAGAAAGCAGAGAAATAAGAACACCAAACAAACTAGAACTATCGAGAAGTTGACTCCAACAGAATCATTCTTCAACTTCTTTGACCCACCAAAGCCACCTAAGAGGTCCGAAGAGGATGACGATGAGGAGAAGGAGGAAGAAGACGAAGAAGACGAAGAGGAGGAAGACGATGACTTGGAGGCCAGATTAGAATTAGACTACCAATTAGGCGAAGAGATCAAGGACCGCTTGATTCCAAGAGCGATTGACTGGTTCACTGGTGACGCTGTGGAATACAACTTCCCAGAAGACTTCGATGGCGAGGACGAGGAGGAATTTGACAGTGAGGAGGAAGGAGATGAAGAAGACAGTGATGACGATGAAGCACCTAAGGAGAACCCACCTGAGTGCAAGCAGCAGTAAAGAGCATAATCTTATTGAGTAGTTGTTCAAATTAAAGGTAGTTGCACAGATTATCAAGATAGTCAATAATGCCCTAGAATGGTATACTTCCTATGTTATCACTAAGGTGATTACACAACAGATTTCACTACCGCATACATCTGCTTCTCGCTGCTTATCCCATAACTTCTATACATTTTTGTTAGATGCCTAAGTTCCATTTTCTTTCTATTCCCCTAAATTTGATTTTTATAATACTATCTGAAAATATAATATATATATTAACTCACTCCTACAATCAAAGGAAGTAGTTTAATCACCGCTATGCTTATTGCCGAGACTATGCACTCTTTCCAAGTAGATAACTTTAATAAGATACATAATAAACAAGTATACGAGAGGCAACGTAATCGTGTAGGACTCCTTCATTGTCCGATCTTAAAAAGTAGAATAAACACAATAGCCATCGTGTTCTTTCAACAAATCACTGTCCCTTTCCGGACTTGCTATCTCGTCATCAAATGCAAGGATTGCAAAATCTCAGATAGTGCGACAGACGATATCTCCATAAAGACTGGAAACACGACAGATCGATATAATGGTGCTGACGTTAGAACCACTGGGCAAGCAATTAAATTAATAGTTTAGTTGGATCTATACGGAATGTGGAGTACTTTGTGGAGCTGGAAAAGGAGAATACTACAAATCTGAAAAATATTCATGGTTGCCATTGTCATCAGTGCATGATAAGGTATTTAGAAATAGTAATTGGGATTGCATCAAAACGTTCCTACCAAACAAGATAAGAAAATACCACCACAGAAAATAAGATTACTGACTTTCTTGCCGAATACGCAAATCCAAACATTCCATAACAAGGATGCAAATATTTTATTGAAACTTTACGGTTTGGACCACTTTTCAGTAGGAAGCCTTGGGGATCGCAGTGCTCCATGACGATAGGTGTTCAGGTCATGAACTGAGAGCAATTATAAGCTAATTTCAAATCCACTACGCCTGAGGTTATGGAGGGGATTGCCATGAATGGTTTTAAAATTAGAATAATACTGGATCACGTTGTGGTTGCCCTCCGTATCAGAAGTCTAAACCGTCTTATCATTTAGAGTTTTAGACAATGCCCCTAACCAATGAAATGAAAACTAACACACCAGGTTTGGGTTGGTTCGGGCTACTACTACTAGTACAAGAGAGAGAAAATTGTTTACAAACAAATGCCATGGAAGAGCTCACCTAGTCAGTATTTTCATATGCATATTCAGTCTCTTTTGCAACGTAGCCGTGCTTAGGGTAAAAGGCTCAGGACAAAAGGCAATCGGGGACGTTTTGACAGAAGAATCCACAATGGCTTCTGGAAGGCGGATGTAATTAGTAGCTGTTGCAGGTGTGTCGAAATTTGGGTGCAGAGGTGCATCAATCATGAACAAGATCTGGAATCTGTACTCGATGATTACCATGATTCCGCGATAAGAAGAAGTAGTATAAACCCGTGCTCACCAAATGCAACAAGGTACGAAAAATAAGAAAAGAAACTACGAACCCCTGACATAATAAGTGAGACATACCTGAAAGATACACAGAAGAAAGATACCTGGAAGATAGATATCTGGAAAATAGAATAATAATAATAATGGTAACAAACTCATGTCGTGTTTTGCAGAGTCAATGAAGTCACCAGTATAACAGTTTCCGTTATACACAATGAAATGTATGTGGGTATTTTCGTGCTGAAGCTCGGTAAGAACATATTTGTACATAACATGAAACCATGCGGTTTCGCCTGTTCATTTTCTGAGAGTTGCTCGTGATTATTGTGGTAGTGGGCTATTGTGAGGAAGACCACCGTTCGGACCCGTATCCCGCCGGTATCATAGCGATTTCCTCGTACAAGATCACCTCGATGCTGAAAAGGATCTGTTCATCTTGGAGCCAGTGCAGGAATCCCATTGTTTCCTTGGGACTAATGCCTGTGCTATTACTGTTCACCATCCATCAACTCGTCCTTCACTGCTTGCAAAATCTATAACCTCGGGCAGTCGTGTTTCTACCACACCGTATCGGGATTGTTGCGGAAAGCCTAGAACTTTTTCACATGCATTTCTAGCCTCAGCCCACGACAGTTCTGCCAAATCTTAATTAGGCTGTTTTCTCCCACACAATCGCACAGAAAATACTGTATGGCTGCTAATATTATTATTCCAGCAAACATTCATCCCCTTCCAAAGGCAGATACTCAGTTACCACATTCAAAGATTCCAGGCACACACAAGAAACCAGAGACGTCATTGGTACTGACAAATAGCAGAAAGTCCCCAGAGCCAACTGCAATTATCACACCAATTGTAAATACAGAAACACGAACAATAAATGGGCATTTCCACATCCAACTGCGGCGCCCATAACACATCCCATCGGAGTCTCTCACCCAGGAAAGTTTAATAAATTTTAAATAATATTTATTTATACATACTGTAGTCAACCGTCATAGTTAAGCTAGTTCATAGTTAAGAAAATGATATATAACTGCCAATCCCTGCCGATTTGCAAAAATTATTGTTTTGCCGAGTTACACCACTTCTTCTGTCTCTTCTTTGATTACAGCAATTTCGCATACCCTTATAGATACAATGTCTGAAACTAAGTTGTTCCACTCCAAGGTCTTAGACCATATCACCAGTTACAGTTACGTCCACGCAATCTTGTCTTATGTGGCTTCGTTTTCAATCGTCAGTTACATCTACACAACTTTCGTTGCACCATCGGTAACCTTGGTCAACACTAAAGTACTTTCGGTTGCTCCAATCGCACCTTACTTGACCTCCTTTGATGCTTTAGCTGATGACTTGTTGAGCAAGTACTTTGATGGCGTCATTCTTGGATACCCACTCAAGACCATTGCGTACCTTGAGGCCACTTTTGTTACACCAGTCAACAATTACTTGATTGCTGCACACAACAAGTACTTTCCAGAGACCACCTACACCGCCAGTGGTGACAACAGTGCTGTTTACACCTTCTTCCTCATTATCAATGAAGTGTTGAAGAGCTCCAGAGCTACTGTCTCTAACAAGTCCACTGAAATCAGCAACTCGTTGATTACAACCTACAACGAAGAGTTAAACTCTACAAAGGGCAGCAACTTGATCTCCAAGAACATTGAGGCTTCCTACTCTACTGCCACCAAGACTTTCAAGTCTTTGAACGACGACTACTTGCAACCATTAAAGATTCAAACCCAAGACTACGTTTCCGAGGTTGCTTCTTCTACCAAGTCCAAGGCTGACAGCTTAATCTCTGATGCCAAGCAAACCATTGACCCAGCTTTGCAGTCCATTAACGCCAAAAGCGCCAGCTTGTTGAACGGTTCTGCTCCAGCTGTCAGTGCCTCTGCTTAGTTTTCTTCTCTCAACTGTTATAAAATGAGAGAGGATTCTTCCTAATATCTATTTATTCTTCCTTTTGTCTTATATATTAAATATTACTGGTATTATTGATATCATTGAAATGTAATTTCTTGTTCACAGTTTTCTTCATTCTATTGTTACTTTGCTTTCTAGAAATCATATAGTCATGCTAATACATACGCACACAGTCATACCGGCAACCCATTTTACCACTGAAGTAAATTTACATAATTTGGTCTTGTCACCTCCGATGTTTACCCACCACAGTTGCTTCACTTGCTTCCTTCGCTTACACAGAGGGTGCAACTTTTTCATTCGATGTATTATCACATGCACTTGCAAGTATGACTATCAATCACTCACGCGTCTGAGAATCTGCAGGATAGCGTTGATGAGTCGCCAATGTGAGCAATGTGTGTTCCTAATAAGGAATAATGGAATGATGTTTGGATGTAAAAATAGAAGCGATTTTAATGGCGCATTTTTAGTATGAGGCAAGACTTGCGACAACAAAGAGTGTACTATAGATATTATGTAGATTTGCCGTAGTAACTGTGTAGTTACCATGTATGTAATTACTAGGGAGTTTGTATGTAACATTGAGGGTGTTTTGTAGTGGGTTAGAGATAGAGGCAAATACTATTAGAGTGGCGATATCATTTCTGGTCATCGGCTGTTTCAGGATTGGATATGTGCTCATACTCTATTGCACATACCCCTATTCGAAATAGTTAAGGGTTCCAGGGCTGTTTCATATTTATCGCGTTATAGCTCACGTTGAACTAAGCCTTGGACATTGGTTGCTCGCAGAAGGTACTGTCAATAACTGAAAAATGACATGTTTACGACACCCTGATATCTGAAACAAACATTGGCATGTGAAAATTCCCTGATCTCAAATCCCAGAATAGAAGTTTGCATCTATTGGGATTTACAGTGCGTTGTTGCATGTTTTGAAAAAGGGGTGTCTTCATAGATTGCTATCGCTATCCTGTTCACGTTATGACGACGCTGTTTATATCAACAAGGAGTAGGAGATGACTCAACACGAGCAATTTCACTACGTAAAGGTACGTCCTTTCAGGCTTATTGAAACACACCCAGCCGTCGATCAAGAGACGACTGAACAAATATAAAACTCCGTAAACTTATAAATATGGATTAAGCGTGCATTAATAATACATTATCTAGTAAAACTTTTCGATAAACCCTTATTGGAACTTCTTGATATAATCAATACCCCCTACACATTGTGGGACAGTCATTTGCTCGCCCAAAATGTTCTTGTTAAGCTCGATTCCAACATCCACAGTACGCATGATTGCGTCATGTTCTAACATTAAGCCCTTTCCTCCGTTGGTAATCTGGAATTTCCTTACGTCAGAATAAATATCCTGTTCACGACGATGGTTCGATGAATCAAGCATCTTCCAGTCGAAGGTGTCCATATCCCAAAGTACACTTTGCATTCCAAATTGACGTACTATCAGCCTAACCCTGTTGTCAATTCCACCGTAAGGTGGCCTGAACCACTTCGGTAAATGCCCAGACGTGGCGTTCATGGCCCAGATAGACCATTCCAATTGTGCTACAATTTGCTCATTTGTCATGGAAGGCAAAAACTTATGAGACCATGTATGTGAGCCCATGATATGTCCGTTTGCGTATGTTTGTCTATAGACTTCTGGGAAGCGTACAATCTGGACTCCTAGGGTGAAAAATGTAGCCTTTGTTTTTAAGTTTTGTACGAGTTTCGTAGTGGCTGGCGTTGGACCGTCATCAAAGGTTTGAGATAACTTAGGACAGGTGTAAGCGTCATCTGAAGCTACACAATTAAAACAATCAAAGGAGCATGTGGACAAGTCTCTAAGTCTAGTGTCACTACATTGACCCTGTGTATGTAAAGGAATTTGCCCTGGAACGAGATTGAAGTTGATGAAGTCAAGGGGAATATATGGAGGGTCTAGTCCTGGCCACTGGGTCAAACCAGTGAAATCAGTCAACCATTGTGGGAATGGAAGGACTACGGGAGAGTTAAAGGCCGTTACAGCCGTTGAATCGACACCACCATTATCTGCGGACAGGGCGGCTGTGTTTTGTTTAGATAGGTGCTGTTGAGCATCTCTGACGGAAGTGGAGAACTTGGACGTAATCTTTTTCGATAGGCTGTATGAAGAAACGAGTTCCGACCCTCCCAAAATGGCGATCACCACCAAAATCACATTGGCTAGAATCCTCTTTCGATTCATTGTGAGCGCTGCGGTTCCTGCTATTTGTGTTATAGCCTAAACATAACTAAGAACTCTAATCGAATTGTACGATTATCGATTAACTAAAACGTCTTTGTGGAGATCGGGGGTCGTGCGCGGGCCATTGTTCGCAGCCAAAATTTTCTGACAGGTCAAACTCCGAAACGCTAAATGGCACGAAAAGGGACAAAGCAGAAAAGAGATTTAAACTATAGGGGGAGAGGGAGTGAGGGATAATAAAATGGGCTAATACTTTCGGAGATTATCGATCAAAGTTGATTCAAGTTGATTACATTTATTACAATAAGATGATTCTTCTGCTATAATGCATAAGTCTATATTTTGGTGTATTTTATAGAGCCTATAGAAAATGTATAAAGTGTATGTATATGATTCTTCCTATGGTGATCCACACCCAAATCGGAAATGCGCATTTCCTTCAGATACCGTCATGACGTCTACCCTGAAGAAAAAATATAGTGTGGGGAAGAGGTATTTGTTTTCTCCTCCCTCACAACAATGAAGTGAAAAATATAAGCTTCAGTCAAGGTAGGGGAACAAAAGGAACAAGAACTGGAACAAAGTAAAGCGTCCAGGATGAGGATATTTTCCGCATGTCTGCATAGCTACGTATGATGTGTGCGGCAAAAAATGCTGCCGCTACACAGATTACGTAGTACCATGAAAAGTGGAGTTGATGAATAATCTATAATTGCAGGATTTTGAAAATATCGAATGGAGAAAAATTTTTATCAAATTTAATGTACCCCGATAAGACTGTAGAATGAGCTATAAATGCCACTTACGAATTTCTCCTTAACACCTCGAGCTCCTTGTGTAAGCGGTTCATCTCGCGTCTAAGAGCCTTGTTCTCCTCTATTATTTCCTCATATTTCAGCAGGTCAACTTTGCATTTCTTCTCCTGAAGTTGGTTGGTGCAGCTGTTATTTCTCTTGGTGCCACTGTTGGACACTTGTAATGCGGTATCTTGGTTGGTGTTTTGTATTTGAGATGGAATGCTATGTTGTTGTTGGTTCATGGAGCTATTGATGGAGCTAATGGAGCTAATGGAACTGCGGTTAGAAGACAACGAAGATTTTCTGAGGTTGTTATTTATCAGTGCTATGCTTGCTGTAGAGAATGAACTTGTAGATGAGACAGGGGTAGCGTTTAGTGATGCAGAGCTACCGCCCATTTTGAGGAACCTGTTTTCGTGTTTCAATGCCTCGATTTCACGCATGAGCTTGAGGACAATGGCGTCCTGTTCTCTTTCCATCAAGTCTATAATTTGCTCGTTATTGTATGCTCCGTTTGGGCTGTGGCCATTACTCATATTGTTCGGTGTAGATGGAAAATTGTAATCGGAGAACGAATAGCGCTTACTATTAGAAGGTACGATTGTGCGACTGGAGAATGTAGGAGATCTTTGGAGAGAGGAAGCGGAGTTAGTTGTGTAGTTGCCGTTGAGTGGACTGGATGTCGATATGGAAGCACGGGATCTCAAATCGCGGATATGACTGTTTGGAGTGGACGAAAAGCTGTTTCTTGGTGAGATAGGCAGGTAGTTAGAGCTTGGTACCCCATTATTAGCCACACTGGTACTGTGAGAGTTGCTGTTGACGGCTGCGGCAGAGGCAGGGTCGTTTCTAGAGTTAGGGTTAAGCATGCTGTATATATTGGATAAAATGTCCTAATGAATATTGGTGATTTTTCAATGTCAATTGGGATGGAAAGAAACAATAGTCTATTTATATAAACCCCGACTTTTTTGGAGATGTTGTGGCTACTTCTACTGTGATGTATTATCATATATACCGCTCCTGTATGGAATCGACTCCTCATGATAAGTTATCAAACAAAATGTTGATGTACAGTACGCAGCTAGGATCTGTCAGCATGTTGCGTGATGAGCGCACGACTACCATTGTTTATTGGAGTTCTAGGCATCTCGTACCTGTACACAGAGTGATACAAACACCAAGAGGGGAGTTAGGAATGACCGGAGGTTGAGAAAATATAGCGATGGCAGGAAAGGGTCGATCTGGGGCGTAGTTATTCTTAGGCAATACGGAGTTTTTGGTCGGACAAACGAGGCACATTTTTGGACACGTTACGTAAGATGGACGTCGTAAATGTAAGATGGCATGTATTTTGGCAATGCGGCATGGGTGCGAGTTGTTGAGTCATTACTCAACCTATTCGTCAACTGCTACAACTTTCGTCAAAAGCTTTTGTTTTTGCTACGAGGGCTTGCCAACAACCCAACAAAGGAGTAGTTATCAGACGGGAGCACAAACTTTCGTTGTGTCGCAACTTTTCTTTAGAGTTCTACAGAGTTTTTGTTAAACGTATCTAGGTCTCAATTCAGTAGATCCACTGCAATTGCAATATGCAAAGTTTTTTCTTATACCACTATACATGACTATATATTTTCGGGGACATGTACCGGCATGGAACTGTGGTATGATTATCATTTTCTTTGCAGCTATGTGCTTCTCTGCGACAGTACCAAGAAATAAACAGCGATGGAAATATGGTTGGCCAATTCAGTACTGCCACTTGTTGTAGTGATTGTTGATGCTTGTTGGGTTTTAGTTGTAGGATTGGGAGATGGACTTTTATTTGAAGTAAGCCTCAACTAAAATTTGTAGGCCACAACAATAGTGAGGTCATTTTACAATCGCAATTTCAATAAATTCAGTACTTGTGGCCCTACATTGCTCCTTGTTTACTAGTTCCCTATATTGCCAGGAGCCGCGAAGTGCAATTGACTGGATTGTTGAACGGAGCTCAAATATTTGAGTGCAAAAAGTTAAAGTAAATAGTTTACGTCATCACTTTCGTACGCGCCAAGTAGCGAAATAGGAGAATGCGACGTATGCAATACCAATTAGGTGACGTAGCAAATTTTGCAACTGATGTTTTTTCGGTTAGTGGCTCAGTATACGATAGGTTTAAACTAACGATGTCATCACGGTCGGTTACGGGTATGGAATACAGAAAATACAACTGCAACTCAAGATGACGTCCTGGGTTGAAACGATTATATCATATCTATCGAGGTCTATCGTAATTCTCTTGAAAACTAAACAACAAAGAATAATTACAGCAAAACACCACAAAGGTCTCATCTTCACATATAGGAATCTATATGCATGAATTGCAAATCATCGAGTACTAGGTAATGTATCTAGCTTACATTATAACTTAACTATTCCGATATATAACTTTCCCCACATATCGACATAACAGAATTGTCATCTATAATTTCGTTTTAATCTCTTCACAAAAGTATTTCACATGGTGGTCTTAGTCGATTCTCGTAATTTGTGTTTGGTTTATATGCTTATCTAAGAAATCATTAAAAGACCGTAGTACTTGAATCCCATTATGTTTGCAACATTTAGGTAAATAGAAGACGTAATTAGGGAAAGCTCGGGCTAACTAAAGTCAAACTTTGCCACAAATCGTGCTAATGGCTCTACTATGTCTGCCAACATGAGCTATTATTGCTGACTACCATTGCTGATCAATTCTTCTTACGTACTAGATGATTCAAATTTGTAGGCTTAGGACGCTTCTTCACTGCTAAAGTATTTACAACTATAGCAGCTGCTTCAGCGTTACGCTTGTCGTTAGATGGAACTCGAGTTCCTTTAACTTTATGATATACGGTCCCTTCGATATTATTCCTTCGCATTAACTCTGGGATCTTTACTTTTACCAACACTTGAACGTCGCCGGTTATGTTGTAATCTTCTCCCTTCAAGAGGTTTATAATTTGTTTGTACTGTTGAATGCTAACTACAGTCAAATCTTCGGTTCGGGAAGCGTCATTTGTAGGCTGAGTGTGATGATATTCACAACCTATTAACCCAACCAACTCACCTAGTAAGAATTCTTGCCTGTATCCCAACTCCTCGTAAAACTGTTGAACGTTAACATCACCATATCTATTCTCCACAATTAGGTGCTCCAAGAAGCGCCCCTTGGGATCATCTGGAAATAGAGGGACAGTGTATACTGCTCGATCAGTGTTAGGAGTATACAAGTGTCCCACTTCCCATGCATTTTTGGTCCCTTCTATGAACTTAGCAGTGGACTGCTCTGGATGACCTGGAGTAGATAACTTGCACACCCACGAGTTTGAAACAATCAGGTCAATAACTTTAATCCACCATTTGAGTAACTGTACACCATTTAAGATATGTTTTTGTTTGTTTTTATGAGAGTTTGGGTATAAGTACTGATCAGCAGCTCGAGTGAAAAGTACCAATTTGGTAGTTAGTTTTGATGGTAAGACAAGAGAAGGTCTATGTGATTTCCTCGCCTCAGTTGGCACTTTATTGTAGTAAGGAATAGAAGAATAATAGCTTGGATCATTCAATTTTTGTACAATTGATTCAAGATTGTGGCTTTTTGCCTCCTTATCAATATCATCTCTCTGAGTACTGCTTTCCTTAATATTATATGCTGTCAAGTCACGTTGAATCAACCATGTCAAGAAAACCTTGAAGACTTCTCCCACCTTGAAATTGATCTTCGTAGATCCCACTGTGTCACATTTGGATACAAATACGTATTGTTCCAAAAATTTGCTATACACTTGAATATATATAAATATCTCAATTCCTAGTAACACTACGTCGTTATTGTCAATCAATTGCAAGAAATGACGAATTTTCACGGTTTGCGGTTTGTTTGGATCCTTACTAGAGAAATGAACAGGCGATTTCACGTATGTCGGCTTGGACTGAACATAAAACACTTTAAATTCACCATCTTGAGGTAGTACTTCTGAGAGGTTCAGCAACAATGTCAGCATGTTTCTGTTGAATCAATACAGTTCATAGGAATCAAGAAGGAAATACGTTATAATTGAAAAATCCCATAGTCGTGTTGTGACAGTAGTCATGTGACCGCGTTTGTCTTCCTTCCTGCATAACAGACACATCCAACATCAGACCTCGAGTGGCTGTTGCTCAAATTTATTGGCATTTACTCATGAAATTTGGGTAACAAATACTACATCGGATATCTGCCTGCCATGTTAATATGTACCGTCTGAAGAGATGATAGCAAGTGCCAAAACTGGCTAGAAATTAAGTTTCGTACAACGTCAAGAAAATGGATGAACGGTTGCAATTGGTAATTTAACTACAGTAAATCTCGCAAGATCCCGGTTTTATTGGAAGTACATGTTCTCGCAAGATCCCGGTTTCTAAAATAAGAACATCTCGAGTGGAAGCCTCATCTCTTTCTTTAGAACATTCGATTCCGTAAATCTTTTTATTTGCGTTTCACCTGAGAAGAGCAAATTGGTGGGCTAGTTACGGAAATAAAGTCACAAATGACACAAAAGGTTTTAGCACCCATATGGCTCTCTCACAGTGCATATAGAAGTAGTACATGAGTAAAACCCAATTAGGAGTTGTTAGCTAGTTTGCTAAATTCAGGTGATGCAGTAGAAAGTATGGAAGTATTCCTGGCCCCAATGGTTAGGATCCATCAAGAATTAGGTTCAGGTAGTATCAAGATTCCATTTGCCCCATCAGGAAATACCAAGGTCGGCACTGTAACACTGAACCCTGAGATTTTTCTTGAGGTTTAGAGAAAATATACTGCGGAAAGCCGGGCGAAGACAAATTTATCTCGTCAATCGAACAAATCTCAAACTCAATTCGATGGCAGGGAATCAGCTCTTTGAGACGGATTTACCTAATAATTACGAATTGTAGTTGCAAATTTCCACACAAAATACTGGATATGTTGTAAAATAATAAGTGGGATGAGAGATGAGAGGAAATTGGTGGTCGAAGAAACATGGGTATGCCCGAAAAGATGTTTACGAATAGGAAAAGGCTATATATGGTAATATACTATAGTTTTAGAGGACGCCTTCCTCAACGTCTTATTGTTCTGCTCGGTTATCCGGCACTCCATGGTGGGGATTATAGAGCCATTGGAATATTTTTAGTAGTTAGACCATTTGAAAGCGTTCTAGGTGCTGCCATCAGCTGGTCAGAGAGTAAATAAGTGCAGATCAAAGACTTAATTAGCTTTAGATTGTACGTCACCCGCCCCATCTGGAAGAACAATTACACAAATAGACGCAGACCCTGCAAATTAGTTAAGTATTGGCGAAGTCAATGAAGTGTTTTGTCCCCACTTTCGTTTGAGAGTCGTTGTGGGTTTAAGCGACCATCAGAGAAGCATATACGCCTTTCGAGTGGAAAACGCCAAAAATAATTAGGAATTGGGTAGAATTCCTCGGGATTATATCCAGCCACTTCATAAGCTCCAACAATACGTGAAGTCAATCCTACAGTTTAAGAATGCAATCTTTAATATACCAAATAGGCAAAAACCAGGGGCAGAAGAATGTTTGGCTGTAATCAGATTTGGTTTCTAGAACTGGGTAGCATTGAACCGCCCCAACTGTAACGCAAACAGCAATTGGAACTACACCTATATGGATCCTGAAACATTCAACTCCGTGAAAATATTGCCAATAATAACAGATGGAGTAAAAATGTGAGAGATGTTCGGAGACCATGCACGATACGGGTGCACGTCTAAAACTAGAAGAGAGATTCGCAGTAACCTGTAGAAAGATAAGATTGCTGGATGATTTACATGTTACATAGGGATTAACTAACGTCACAGAAGAACCTACCAAGTAGTAGTAACTAGGAGGCCGCAGTAGATCTATGGACCCCGCATTTCTGAAACGAGAGTTCCAGGAAAGTCCGTAGACTAAAATAGGATTATTTTGCCCATTGAACAGGAGTTAACTCCCAGAAAATACCAATTAGGCAAGATATCTAGCTATTCAACACCGTTGGTGCTCACTTGGTTTCTGTATTGCGCGGACTTGCGGAATGTGTTGATGGATCTTGGACCCCCATATTATTTGGCGCCTATGTAATAAATGGAGCTGAAGCAAAGGAGTTATCATCGGGCATAGTTTTGACGACCATTGCGGCGTAGTGTTGGGAGCACTTTGAATGCGAAAGATAACCAGCTACGGAAAAGTGTAAATACGAATACGAAAGAATTGCTATGATGGCTATAATGTATGGAGATAATGGTCAGAATGTAGGGGTAGATGTTAATTGGATGGGAATTCTGGAGTCAATTGCAAAAGGGCAGAAGCACGGTGACGTGACTCCAACGCACCCTGCGATGGAAACACCCAAGAACCATTTAGGTTTTCTTAGCAAATATGCGAAACAATAGATTCTCCATAACTTCTCCAGTACTAACCCGCATTCCACAAGGAATGGACTCCCCGTAGCCACTGGAAGAAAGGAAGACGCCGGGTGAAACCAATCCCAATTCAAACAAATAATCACTTATTGAATAAACAATTACTGTGAAAGAATACCCCCCCCCCCCCGAACAATGCCCTAAAACGTACAAAGCCAACCACCTAAAACCTGTGGACTTGATGATATCACACAAACTTACTCAATTTCCCCCCTACCCTAAGCGAGTTCTCTACATAACCGTGGAAATTGGTTTACACGACTGTCTCGTAGATGCCTACTTTTCTCTGAATAACGCCTATAACAGCGGTGGAGTTAAAAGAGGGGGACCGTCTGCAGGTGAAGGAACAATGCCCATCGAGAGTATTTTGGCGAAAGCTCATTGATTCATACAAAGCCCACATTAAGTCCGGCGGGATTAATGCACGAATAGGGTGTGCCATGCATGTTACATGCAACTGTCAGTAACATCCGTCGACAATGCACGGCACGGGCGTACCATATGCCGGATGACTTAACTCAATTTCCCATTTAAGCTCAATTGGCCTATTTGCTGCCAATCGTACTTCCTTTTCTCCAGATTCTCCCCTTTTCCTTGCTCATTGGGTAAGCCCGGCAGACTTCCATTGCAATTGGCAAATTCGCCCAAGGATCGCATTTTCACCCTGCCCCGCATCAGAACTCAATGCTAGCCCCCTAGCTCCAGTTTCAGTGTCTCTCGCACCTGGAATGGACCTCTTCTCTCCATCGTTTCTCTCCCTCTTAGGCACCCCTAGCAACCAATAATACAGCCTTAATCCTAAATAATTAACCCTACTCCCATAAAAATAGTCTTGTTCCAATTATTTTTCTGCCACCTATAGCAAAAATTAATTTTATATTTTTTCCTCGCTGTTCCGTAATATTTTCTTCCCTGTACAGTTCTCTCCTTTATACTTCGCTCGACTGCGACGGAGGAAAAAAAAAAAAAAGAAAATCTATACCGTAGACAGTTCATGGAAGCACTTTTCTCTATTGAATGTTAACACATATCTCCAGATAGTATAGTTAAAATCCTGGGGTAGGGTACTGTCCATTCTTATCGAGCTACGAACCGGCCAGTATATAAATAACTGGCATTTATCTTAATTTTTCATATGTTCTTTTAGATTTTTGTTTTCACTATGACTGCTAAAGAATTGTACATCCATAGTGATATCAATAGTAACAGTACAAGTCATAACGACTCCAGCCACCATAATACCAACAACAGCGCTATTAACATTCGTGAGACTTCTGGCTACGGCGACTCTGACAACCACACCGGCGAAATATTTCACCAAGAAAACGACAACGATATCGACATCGTTGACGATAATCACTCCAATAACAATCAATTAGACGCTAACGCTCTACTCGACTCGTTAGTCACAAACAACTCAATAATAGACTTAATCTCGCCCGACATGGACTTCGAACAAGCTTACTTGATGTACTCGAACATGCAACAAAAGAACGCCCTCAACTCGTTTGAGCAGCTTCAAATGGTTCAGATGTTGAACCAACAATACACCACTACTTTGGAGGGCACTCCAGCTCCACAACACAACGCTACCGTTGAGCAATCGCAACAGTTCAACTTCAGCCAAGCCTATCACCCATCTGCTACAGGAGCTATGACTCAGACTGGTTCTGGATCGGGTTCCACTCCACTTGGATCGGCCACTGACGCCTTCAACTACCACAGATCTCAGATCGTGAACAATGGGTTAATGAACAACGCTATGAACAAGAAGTACGCTTTCAACACTCCAAGGGCTTCGGGAAAATCCGAGGATGCCGAGGATGAGTTCGATCAGTTCTTCTCCAACACCGAGTCCGATGCTTTGGAGAAGTTCTTGGACAACTTGGCCAACCCTAACGGAAGCACCAACCCATTTCAGTTCTACTACAACAACATCCAACAACAGCATAACAACAACGACAACCACAACCAACAACAAGCATCTCATCTTCATCAACAGCCACACCACCAGCATCTCCAACAACAAACTGCACTTCTTCAACAGCATGCTCCAAGCCAACAACAACAAAACGCATTTGGCCAGGGCAACGACTACATGTTCGACTTGTACACCATGAAGCCAAACTACAAGCAGAACAACGAGCATGAACACTTGAAGAAGGAGTTGACTGAGGCTTTCAGCCACCCTTCATTGAAGTTGAACTCTGCATCTCCTAACCAGTTACCTACTCCTTCTGACTCTCGCCAGTCTTCCTCATCTTTCATTGACGAGTTCCACCAAAAAGATCGCGAAAACATGATCACACCACCAACAAACGAGAACTCAGATAGAAAGCATGGTTTATCTGACGATGACGAGGATGATGAGAGTGAGCTGGATTACGGTTCTGGAAGCCAACCAAAGAAGAGAAGAAGATCATCCCACAAGCCATTATTGTCTTTAGAACAAAAGCGCTTAAACCACTCACACTCAGAGCAAAAGAGAAGACAGTTGTGTAAGTTGGCCTACCAGAGATGTTTACGTCAAATCATTGACATTGAAGCCTTCAACAAGTTGCCTGCCATCAACGAAGAACAAAGAAAGAGCAAACGTGCTAGAGTCAACAAGGACGGCTTGCCTAACTTGTCCAAGCACAACGCATTGATCCGTATCAGCAATGAAATAATATTGATTAAAACTTTGAATGAAAAGCTTAAAAAGTTTGTGGAAGATAATTGATCTAACATTCAATAAAAAACATAGAGGTTTCAAGGGGAAAAGGCCATACCGTACATATTCGATTTAATCACTCAGGGTCATCATTCAGTACTATTTATTAGGAAAGTATTACTAGGTATTTTTTCACTGTTTTAACTATTCCATGCAATTGCTACATCTTCAGCGGGCATTTGCTATTCAATTCTTCTATATTTAATTCTGCTTTATTGGCTAAAAAACTTTAATGAATGAAATGATACAAATACCCAATCACCGTAGACTTGCTGGTAAGCCCCAAACTCACCCAATTACCTTCAGGGCATACTCCTGAAACAGAATTTAAGATTCCAGCTAATAATTTAAGATTACGACTGTTTCATTTTAGTGCTGTTTCAATTTCACTTGTACTTCCAATATTGGGCAATGCGCTCTTATTGTTCCGGCCACCGTAGATCCCATACGAGGTGTCATTATCTGGAATGTGGTCCAGAGTCCTTGGTTGTGGGCCACATTACAGTGCTGCAACTCATGACTCCACGACTCATCAATGGACAAGTCCTGGGTTGACCCTGCAAAGCTGCTTATTCGCATTTATAATTATTGCAGCCGCTGTGCATTAACATACACATAATCCAAGAAAACCTTAAAGGGCTGCAAGAGTTAAGTTATTGCGAATTGACAAGGGATAGAGTAAGAGAGAGAAATGAAATGCGCTAGAACGTCGATACTTCCCAGCGTGGTCAATTCTTCGCCCCTGACAATACGTGGTGAGTCTACCCCCGCCTCTACGTAAAAGCCCTGGTAGTTCATCCATTATCTCGTACCACAAGCCCAGGCCACCCAGCTCTAAAACGAAATGAACCCGGTAGCGGAGCGACCACAGCAACTAACAATTGGCCGAAAAATGGCTTAGAGATAAGATATTAATCTCCGATCAGTCATAAAATTCACACGGTGTCACATATCCATGTTGCATTGATTTTCATCCCTTCCTGCCATTTTTCCAATTCTTTCTTGTCCATTGCATCACTCTCTTCATGCCAATGATCTCCCATTTCATCTGGTGGTGCCTCGGACTCTTGGCCCAAAAAGAAAGCGACGATCCTGTCGCGCAAAAGAATTTATCCCATAAGAACATCCATGCAGCAGCAGTTCCAGTGAAGATTTCGTTGTGTCAGTCAGTAACGGTAGAGCCTGAATGGTTATTATGACTCTGTAAGTAACGGTAGTTTCTGTTAAGTGACGATATTTAAGATGACTAATATAATGGCAGTCACTTACGGGAAATAAAGATAAACATTCGAATTCAAAATGCCCAGCTTTTTCATTCTCTGTTATTATCTGATCTCTGTAATTAGCTTGCAATTCACACTGTAATTCGTCTGTACAGAGTCCTCCCACTGAAATTCTTATCGGTAGGAGATCTCAGTGACGATTATCCCGGATGTCTCTTAAGAGCTTTTCCGTGAGTTGCTTGGACAATTAGAACAGAGTCTATGCTGTGAGCAAAGTGGTTCCTTAGAGATAACTACATTCATAAATATCCACATCTACAGATTTCTAGCTGTTATTAACTGGTCTCTACTAATGATTATTTTCATTACACTTCCTGTTGAGTATCAAGACTCTCTTCTGATCTCTCTCCATTAAGCACTTTTTCAATAGCTGTCTAAACGCATACGCACACTCTCACCGTGTCTCTTCCCTGTCCGCATACTCTCACTGTGTCTGTCTTCCCTGTCACTACTGCATATTTCTGAATTAAGGTAGACTCACTCAATGAAGACTCTCTCTCACAACTCAGTCTATCAGTGTCTCACTTTCAGTCTCAGTCGCAGAACCAGTCGCAGAATCAGTCTCAGTTATGGTTCTTACTACAGACTCACTTCTAAGTCACTATGCCATTTTTTCAATTCCTATGCATATTCTTCACTTCATTAACTATCTGGTCTCCCCATATCTCTTTCAGTATCAATCTACGGTTACGTCAAACAACTCTTTCCCCAGTTTATTCCTTTCGGTTACGAGAGACTCTTATTATCACACGAAACAAGCACATCCACTCTTTATTACTCTCTATATCGATCTCTATCACGTACTCGCTCTGTTTCTCTCACTCACTCTCTCACTCACTACACACGCCATTAAAATATATCTTTCCTCACACACGCGATTAGACCCATGCCGCACTTTTCATGGAAATATGGAAATCTTCAATGTTCGTTCTTCAAAAACAGTACTCCTTCAGTTTGCAACAATTGTTGTAGTGGTATTCATTCGTTGACATCAAAAACTGATAAATGGCAGTAAAGAGCAAATCAAGCACTCCGGCATTGCCCGATGAGTCGCATCCAGCACATTCATTGTCCTTCGGAACCAAGGATCAGATTGCTAACTTGCTGAAGCTTCATCCCACCAATTTGTCCAACCAGGTTGAATACAACACGGATGAACTCAACGAATTGCGATGCTCGTACAAATATTTGTACGTGGTGAACTGGCTATATAACTTCCGAGGCTACATCCGTTTGCAACTGGAGTTGTTTGACATCGATTTGTTCGAATTGGAGCTTTTCAACTACTTTCCTCTGACACCTCACTTGTTGAATTACGATCCAGACTCCCAAACCAATACTACAAGCGGGCTTTTCGTGAACAAATTGAAGTTGGCACTCATAACAACTCTCCAAAATTCGAAGTTGTCATCAATCAACAATTTCGAAAAGATTTTCCGTCTTTGGTTTGGAAATCAGACTCCACTTGGCGGTAAAGATGAAGAGGAAGAAGAACAAGCCCAATATGAGGCACAGCAAGGAGTTCCTCAGGACGACAATGATCCTAAGTTCGATGAGTTGAAAATTGGCGACAAATTTGAAATACTCTACATTCTCATTTCCTACATTTCAAATTACTCTAAGTTCAGAGACTACATTGACAAAAGTGGTTTATCAGTTGACCATTTGAGAATAAACCCAGCATTCACCTCCCCACTGGCCACAGAGAGTTACATTCTTCTTTTTGAAAATAATCGTCTTTATAAAAGAACAGTTCTGCACAATGCTTTGGTTATACCCAAAAAGCGTAAATTGGCACCTGAATTTCCAGATGAATACTTCCAACAAGCACAGTTCGATATTAACCATAAAATCAAGTTCGAAATGATATACAAAAATATCTATGAGTTGAATGACTTCATAAATGGTCACAAGAAGAATACTAGATTGAAGCCGTTGTTAGCCAAGTTGGGCAGCACCGAAGTCGTAGACTCAATCTTCAACAGCGAGATCAAGAAACGTAAATTCCTTGTGAACAAAAAGAAGGAGGTTCAATTGGCTTCCTTGCTCGCCACAAGAAAGAGATCTTCTAGATTGGAAGCAAAAGAGAAGCAAAGACAGGAAGAAATAGAGAAACAGAGAGAGCAAGAAGAGTACGAATTGAGATTAGCAGCTGAAAAGAGAATGGAAAGAAGACGCCTTTTGAAAGACCAGCAGATGCAAATACTAAAAGAAAGTAGTGATTATACTGGTGGTATGAGCCGAGACGACAGAATAAAGTTGAGACGGTTGGAAAAGACCCCCGCTTTTACTCCAACGCCAAATCCAGGAGAGCCAACGGAGGAGACTGGAGAGGAACATACAACTGAAATTAAGGAAGAAAACACTGCAGAAACTCCAGACAAAATCAACGGTAATGAATCACTTGAAGTATCTGATTCTCACACCGCAGAGGCCGAAAGTGCTGCTGTACCGCAAATAGAAGTTCAACCTCTACAAAAAGAGATCGCCTCAAATGGCGCTCCATCAACGAATGAAGTCACTACAACAGAACCATCCAAAATTGAAGGCTCTGCTGCTACGTCTGTTGCTACGTCTGCTGTACCAGCTTCCGTGAACAATGAGATTGCTACATCTGAAGCTCCTCAGCAATAATTAATGCAGAGAACTATTGAAACACAAAGACAAAATAGCTTCGGTAATATACAAGGATACACATGTTCTAGTCTTAGCTTACTAACTTCACTATCTTCAAAATAAGGAATTATAGAAAAAATGAAAAGGGGTATAAATACATATTATGACTGATTCTTCGCCAAACTGCCAAGCAAAATGTATAAACAATAATAGTTTCGCTTCAAGAGTCCTATTTAGCCCCGAAGTAGACAGAATAAGTTTGTACACCCATCTTTGCACAGTAACCACAATTACGTATTTCCCTTGTATACAGTTAGTATCCTATTCTTTCACGTCACTAACACCTAACTCCTGTACTCTCTGACTCAGAACAATCCAATGAGATCATAGGATTAGTCATACCAGAAATGTTTGTAGGCTTTGGATTACGAGATGCGCTTCTCCTCTTCGTAATTTGGCGTCATCATTGTGGGGCATATACGGTAGTTAATTATGATATAAGGTGTTGGTAGAAATATTTTACTATAATTTTATTATTGTAATTAGTATTAGTAGTAGTAGTAGTAGTAGTAGTAGTAGTAGTATAAGTAAGTCCCACATTTTCAGCACTTCGTGGAATTTATCAAGCATTTTCTACTTCTGTACCATTAGCATAAGAACAGTCATCATGACCATCATTGTAAAAACACCAGAACCTCCATACTACGTAGTAACCTTCACTACTGAAATGACAGGCAATGACATGGAGAAGTATGAGAAATTGGGAGCAGAAATGTTCGAATTGGCAGTGAAGATGCCTGGGTACTTGGGCATGGAGAGTGTAAGAGATGCTGATAATCAGGGTATCACGTTGAGCTATTGGACAGATAGAATTAGCATCTTGAACTGGAAAAAGCAGCTGGATCATTTGCAAGCACAACAATTGGGAAAAGACGTGTTTTACAAGGCATATTCGACCAGAGTGGCCAAGGTGGAGAAGGCATACACCTTGGAAGACTATATTAAGAAAAGGGATGAACAGAACTGAAATTAGCGAAAACCAATCTCAGTCATACGCAACGTCTTTTATTGGAGACTTCTCTGTTTGAAGGTGAATGCCTCGAATTGCCCAATTGTGGAAAAGATGAATTACTATTATTAAAGGGATGGGCTTGTTAGCGCTTGATTTTTATATTTGTGATATCATTGGCATCTCAGAGGTCAAGTGGAACGATGACTTGAAGCTGATTAGACTAAAGCAAACAGACATAAGTGAAGAAGAGCTCTACAGGGCCACTTTTCCTGAACAAGCCAAACATTATTGGAATTGCTGCCCACCCTATGGATTCCGATACCTTATCAGAATTGGTGAGTTCTAATGTCATTTGCGAGTTAGACTATCTTTAGCATGCTCGGGATACATATCTAATCTTGTGCACATACTCGTATAAATTTGTAAATTTGAAACTTCTTCTATATATAGCCAATACTATAAAATTCAACCATCAACTAATTTTTATCGGCCAACACTGCCGAAGAATTATATTTATCAGCTCTTCTGAAAAACAAATGAAAAAAGGGCCTCCAAAACGCCTCATTCCATGCCCATCTTGGGCATTAGAAATTACTCGACAAAAGCTACTACAAGTCGTCGAGCCAATAGCGAAACAAATTATCCACACACATCTATCAAGATTGACATGAAATGCCACAAAACTGGGGTCGCGTTTGAGATTCCAAATTCACGATGCATCTTTTGAATACTACGGGTTTGTCGAGAGATTCGAATACAAGACTGATTACTACCAGCATATACCAGAACCCACAGAAGGCACAGAAGGCACCAGAATCATGGAAGCTTCTATATTGGCAAAGTTGCCAAATCTCTCTGATAAAATTCTCCAGAATATAACGGATAATTTACCTAAAAACAGCTTAAAAACCATCTTGGCGATTAAGCTGATACTCGAGCCCTACGCTTTCAAGTCTATGTACAACGACGTTGCCATAGAACGTATTTTTTCTGAATATGAAGACATTGTTATACCTCAGGATTATGAACGTTCAAAGGTCAAAACGAACGACTTTGATGATTTGATAATCGACGAATATTGTGAAAAAAAATGAAGACCGCCAGCGCTTGGATGATTTGTCCATCTTTAACACAGTCTATACTTTCATTTCATTCATCGAAGATAACCAAGACTTCGTTCCAAGGTCAATTAGATTTGCCGATGTGTGGTGTTTGTTCCAACTTGAGAAAACCCATTCACAACTATTGGCTAAAGTCGAAAAGTTAGACGTGACTTTTGAAGACCAAGAAAACCGATTAAAAAAAAACGATCATGTACAGCATTTGCTTGACCGTCCCTATAAAATCGAGAGGTTAGACTACCGCTTACACAGCACGGACTTTTCGTCGTCAAGTTTAAAGCAGCTTACTTTGTGGACAAACGTTGAGGACAAGAAAGTATTCTTTGAAAATCTTCCAAATTTGTTGACATTAGAGCTTATGCGCTCGAAATTCGAGGTAGATGATTTTCAGTATTTGCCGAGAGGGTTGAAAAAGCTAACTCTCACTGTTTCTTTGCTGAATACAATCTCCGGAATCTATAAGTTTGATCTACCATCGTCGTTGAATGAGTTTGTAGTCCATCTTCATGATCCCTATCTGCCCAACAGCGAGAGGTTGAACGGGTTAGTCACAGCTCAAAATTCCATTGTTGATCTTTCCCATTTGCTGAACCTTAGAAAAGTCATATTTGCAGCTAATCGAATGGAATCTCTTGATCAATTAAGATTACCTCCTGGGATTGAAGAATTGAAATTGCACAACTGCGCTAAGTTAGTCTCCATCGTCAGCATTACACAGTATAAAAATTTGAAAACTTTGAATATTGAACGGTGTTCATCATTAAGTCAAAAATCCTTTTTCGTCGACGCTACATTTCCATCGTCGTTGAGAGCAATTACATTCATCGGACGTCCAGAAGATGAAGAAAAGGAAGCGAATAACTCTGATATGTATTTCGGAATAGGAAATGAGAAATATTTCAAATTAGGTTCGGAGTGCAAGTTCCTCCATGCTTGGAGTATCTAGATATTGACTCGGATTCGTCTATGGTTTTGGATGGCCATACCTCGCTACCATTAACGTTGATCACATTGAAATTGAGAAGATTTAAATCAACAGTCAATATCGAGCAGTTAATCCTACCATGTAATCTAATCGATTTGGAACTAAAAGGAGTAGGCCTCGCTACTCAAAGCTCAATTCAATTTCCATTATCTTTAGTGAAGTTGGACTTGTCAAATAATGGGGTGTTTTCTTTCTCAAATACAAATCTCCCCCGATTAGCCAAGCTTTCCACCCTCAATTTGAGCGGTAACAATTTGACGGACAGTGGGTCTTTGGCATCTCAGATCCCACAAGGTATCAAGTATTTAGACTTAAAGCAGAATCGACTTGCTAATTGTAACTTAAGTGATGTCTTTAACTTGCATACTCTTGATTTATCTCTTAATAAGCTTGATGGCACCCTTGGGTCAGACTCGTTGAAATTGCCAGCTTCATTAAAGGTTTTGAAAATGCGAGGTAACCTGATTAAATCTTTTTCACGTGCATTAACTTTCCCTACCGAAGTGTATCTGATAGAACTAGATATTGGGTATTTCAATGAGGATGTCGTTAATGCATTGCCTGAATCATTGAAACGACTCAGAGTAACTACCCCTCATGTGTCTAAACAGAAGATTGATATAAAGTTACCCCAGTTGAAAGATTGCTATATTGCCTGTTGGCAAAAAGGCTGTACCTTTTATGAAGGAGACATTCATTTGGAGAAAAGCACAAGATTGAAGTCAGTACGTCTCGTCTTGTGCATGGAGGCGGGTCCATTTGATCTCCGCTGTTTACCTAAGGGAATAAGTGAACTCATGTTTAATGCACAAATAAGCTCTTTTATTGGCGACTTCTCGGAGTTCAAAGATTTGAAATCACTCAAATTAAATGCTTGTGAACTCTCAGATTACTTGGATGACAATGAGTTGACACTACCAGACGGAATGTTTGAGCTCTGCTTGTATGACTGTGGGCTCAGTGAAAACCCACAGATAAAATGGAATGAAGAATTGAAGTTAATAAGAATAGAGAAGATAGATTTATCCGAAGAAGTACTTTACGAATTATGTCTGTTCTATCTGAAGAAACCAAAATTTGTTGGAATTATTGTCCACCAAACAGGTTCGGACCTCCTATCAAAATTCTTGGATTCTCGAATCTTGCACGAGTTGTGCTATGATTAGCTGGTCGTATTTATCTCGCTGACCAGTTCAACTCTTCTATAGACCAAAAAGACTCGTACTTTCCCGATAGTGGTGGTGGTTGCATTCTATATATAGTCTTAGGCTACTTCGTATATACATACATCAATCTAATCAAGACATCCTGCGCTGCGCAAATATATTCTATAAGGGTTGCAAACAAATTTTGGGGGATTTACTTTTTCTACAAATTTCAGTTCGCTAGAGAGCTATATCTACCATATAACTTTCGGTAATGTGATCTATCTTAGATACCCACAATTGGCGTACGCACTATCTAGTATCATCATATGTATCATACATATACTCATCTATTGAAGGTTGCATATATTTTTGTGGAGATGTTGCAAAATCTTTTTTCGCATTCCATTTTTAGACTGCAAATTCCGTAAGCACAGGTGTTTCTTCAACCAGTACGAAGCTAAACCAAATCATGATCCTGAGACTTGCCTTCGATGCGATCAATGAAGGAGAATGGAGTCCCGAAAATTGAAGAAAATTCCCCCTTTGCCCCCTACTTTACTACAATCCATAACCGATATCCTTTCTAAAAGGAGTTTAATGACAATCATCTTGAGACTCGAGCCCATGCTTTCCGATCCGTGTATATGATGTTACCATAGATTGTAACGAATGAAGATGAGCCTTATCTTCAACGGGATTCTAAGCTCCAAAGAGTCAACGAATGACATTGATGATTTAATCCCAAACTCTGACATGTATTTTGAAGTTGGAAATGAAAAGATTCTTCAAATTGGATCTGAATCAACTTCCCTTAACTTTGGTGAACTTTTAGTGAAATACTTTTATAAATATAAAGGCGGAGATAACGATGACTCAGTAAAAATAATACTGATCAGCAACTAGTGTAGCTTAGCCTGGCTTTAATTATAACGTGCGTTCTGTAACTCTTATAGACACCTGGCAATGCGAATGTGTAAACAATAATATATTAAATGTAACTAAAGAATTATATGAAGAAGTGGTTGTTACCGTATCCTAATGTACATAGGAACCTGAAGAATTTGTATTCCAATAAATAGGTATTTATGAGTGTGGATGAATCAGGCGAATCCAGCTCTACTGCGATTCGTCTCTCTCATTCGCCCCCTTCCGTTGGTGACTCTGTTGTCCTTCGCCATCTTAAATTAGCCTTGATACTATGTAACTGTCATCTTCTTTTAAATTGGCAACCCAACTACAAGTTCAACTCGTTCAAGATTTGACCTGCGAGTGTCTTATAGTTCCAAGTGTTACCCAACAACTTCTTAAACTGAACACCGTATAAGCCAACAAGTGGCACTTTCACAATGTGGATCTCGAACTTTAATGGCAGTTTTCTGCCTCTAGACATAGATCCACTTCCACTAAGGGAATGCTGGTGTCTCGCCCTATGCTCTACACGGGAAGAGATTAACATGTCAGAACCTCCGCCAATCATCATTCCATTTAATGAATCGACAGAATCATCATCTCCACCTTCATCTTCGTTGTATTCTCTTCCGTCGTATTCATATTCGCCCTCTTCATCGGGATATAATCCCTTGGCAACCTTTGCAGTTGCTGGTGTATTTGGTGGCATCATTACGTTCGAACCATTGCGCTTACGGTAGGTACCAAGAATTGAGTTTCCAATTGAGAACTTTCTTCTGTGACCCTGCCCGCTTGCACCACTGGCTCCCGCAATAGATCCTGGTGTTGCATTACTGCCACCAATCGAGTTTGAAGATCTTCTGGATCTAGTAGAGGTGTTTGACGTTGGCGACAATGTCTGTGTTTGAAGATGCAACGAAGGCTGTCTACTTGGTGTTCTTGATTGCGAGTGCGTCAGCAAATGTGTTTCTGGCTCAGGAGTCTTTGTTCTAACGGTTTCCTGATCTTCACCATCAATTGATGATGAAGTTGACTTAAATGCATCGCCGTAAAGTTTTCTCTCTTCACTGGTGATATCTTCAATGTCGTTACCATCGGTTGTTCCATGTTCTGTTGCATCATCGTCTAATGAATTGTTGCCAATTGATAATTGTTGAGTCTGTTGCACAGATGGCGTATGAGCACAAACAAAACCTCCCTTAACCTCTTGGAACTTCACACCTAGCTTACTTAATACGTTAATAATATTGTATCTGATAACTGGCAAAGGCTTTGTGGAAGTAGTCTGAACACTGAAGAAACCCTTGAGGAATAAAGTCTTGCAATGTTCAATGGAAGGCATGCTATTTGGAGGAGCAGAGTTAAACTGTTCAATGATCTGGTCTTCCGACAACTGTGGAATTTCTTGATAATCGACATCATCAAGACGTACATCATCAAAGAATCCATCGTTGTTAGTACTGTCGGCGCTATTGTTAGAAGCGGACCCAGGCTCGTTTAGTAATTCCTCGCTATTTTGCGCAGCCATTGTATTTGGAAGTGGAGGGTGGGATGGATGTTGAGAGTTTGCTCTGGTACGGTGATTATAGGAGTCCTTACGAATATGACCTCCAACAGACTTCGCACGGGCAGTTGGGTGAAGCTTTCTACCAGAAGCGCCATAAGCAGTAGCGTTGCCGGAATTTGCCGCAGCATTGCTGCTTGGAGAATTAGCATTGCTAGGCACGATTGTATTGGTGTTAACATTAATGTTTGGCAAAGGAGGTAAATATTCAACCGGAATAAAGCCATGGAATTGCTTGCCACTACCTGTGCCTGATCCACTAGGAGTTCTAGAATGTGTCTTCTTGGTGCTAGTATTGCTAGTAGCATTTCCCTCTCCTTGTGGAATCTTTGGAGAGTCAGAAGCTTGAGGCTGATTCGAAGAAGAAGTATTCGCAGAAGGATGGAGGTTAACTCTCGACAGCGTCAGCTTTTCCTTGGCGGTAACCTTCATTGACACACCACGACGCACCATTGGATCTCTTCTAGAAGCCGAGTTTTGTGGAGAAAGCTTCTCGTCGAAGTCGTAAAGATTAATTCCTAGTACGCCGGTGCTATTAGAGTCTGCAGTATCGGTATGTGCAGAATAACCAGTTGTTCCTGGGCTTTCTGGAGTCTTCTTCTTTGTACTCAAGCGCCTCAATAACAGATTGAAACCTGCTGTAGAGTTCTTTCCAGCATTTGGGTCCAATGTGTCCCTGACAACGGGAGTAGTCTCTCTTGGAGTAGTAACCGAAAGAGCATGTGGATGATGAGGAATGTGTTGGGGGTGTGCTTGCAAGTGTTCGACGGCGTTACTGCCTGTCGAATCAGTTGTAGTCGTAGCTTCCAAGTCTCTTACTGGAGATTGAGAGCTTCTGTGAGGAGCAATAGAAGCAGTATGTGCTTGCTCCGGAAACGAGATGTCAGGAAGTTCCAGCTTTGGTGACTGTGTTTTGGCCGATGCGAGTGAGGAGGTGAAAGTAGAAGGAGGGGCAAGAGTAGGTGGAGCAAGGGTTGGTGGCGAAATAGCCGGTGGGGATGTTTGTTGCTGCGATGGTGGAGCGAGGGTAGGGAATTTCATTGTTGGGGTCTTGAGCGGTGACCTGTTTGCGGCTTCCTGTTGCTGCTGCTGAAGTTTCTGCATAGGTGAGGTCGTGGCCGAATCTGAGTATGGTTCTGAAATCATAGACAGAACGCGCGAACGCTCCTGCTGTGCCTGAAGCTGTTCATCATCTGCCTGCTTTTTCTTCAAGTATTGCTCTTCCGCTTGTCTTTGTTGTTGCTGTTGCATCTGTGCCTTTACAGCCTCCTTTGCTCTCTTTCTCTTTCTCATTTCATCTACTAAGTAGTATATTGAGATCAAAGGATGGAAACCACCAGTTGGATCTGGCAAAATATGAGAATTAGAAGCCGAAGCATAGTCTCTTCCCAAATCAGTCAACTTGTACCAGTTTTCTTGACTCATTTGGTACTCCACAGAAGTTAACACTGAGGTTAACTCCTCAGTTATGTGAGATACGGAGCCCAAGTCAAAGGAGGAAATGGTCTTGATGATCTCTGGGTCCAATGGAAGAGTCAATGGAGTTCTCTTCGGAACATAGTTCGAGACCTTGTATTCGTATCCTTTATTCATCCAAGGGTGCTGACATACTTCATATAACAGCGCTCTTTTAACTGGATCAACAACTAACATTCGAGATAACAACGACACACACTCGCGAGAAAGGAAGTTAGGATATTCTACATTGCCTCTCTTGATCTTCTCGTGCAAGACAGAAACCGATTGGTCGTCAAAAGGAACCTTTCCACACACTAATACATATAAGACAACTCCGAAGGACCACACATCTACCTCCGGACCAGTGTATGGTTTAGCACTAAGTAATTCTGGTGCTGCAAAGTACAAAGAACCACAGTATGTCTGGAGAAGTGTTTTGGGGGAGTATAAGTTACTGAGACCAAAATCAATTATCTTGATATCACCCTTCTCATTAATCATGATGTTTTCGATCTTTAAATCTCTATGAACAACATTATTCTTATGACAATAATCGAGAGCCGAAGCGATTCCTCTAGCAAATTTCCTTGCATGTTTTTCTTTCAAGGATCCGTGGGCTACTATGTAATCCAACATCTGACCTCCCTCTACATACTCGAAGAGCATGTAGTAATGATTTGTCATTGGCACCATTTCGTAAAGTCTGCAAATGAATGGGTGGAAAAGAAGCCTACCTAGGGCACCTTCTCTGATCGTTCTTTTATCTCTAGCAATCTCTTTGTCGAACTCTTTATGTCTTTGTGCAGCTTCCTGAGTCGTTTGAGGTGGCGGGTCGTTAGCGTGTGCTCTTTGATAAAGCTTGGCCGCTCTTGGGATAATCTTCACAGCACAGATTTCCTTAGTACTGTTATGCTGTGCAAGTTTAACCTTACCCATGGAACCAGCACCAATTGTTTTAACGAAGTCCCAGTCACCAATAGACTTTCTATGGAATTGTTGTTGGGTGGCATGTCCTCCTTGCAGTTGGTTTGAATGACTTTGTTGTTGGGAATTAGAATGTTCTCTTGGTGTTTGCTGAGTGGATGATGAAACTGCTGGCACAGGAGGTGGACCACTACTAGGCTTGGGAGTAGTAGGCACATTGGCGGTATGACTATTGGTAGAATTGCTATTGTTCTGACCATACCATCCAGCTGGAGATGGAATGGCAGCTGGAGACAACAACTCCTTTCTATTACTGTTTCCGGTTTGCTGTCCTGGAGTAGATGGCGGTTGAGGCCTACTTGAACTGAGCGTTTTGCTGTGACCTAAAACAGGTGTCACGGAGCCTGGCGCCGTGTTAGCTGCAGCTGCTGCTGCTGCCACTGCATTTGCGCCCGCGGGGACAGCTGACTGACGCTTCAGATGAGGCTGAAGAGGCAACTGTTGTTGGTGGTAACTGGGGGTTCTTGTGTGGGATGGCTGCTGAGGATTTTCGGTGGATGCAGAGTAATCTTGCGAGCGATCTCTGGTGTGGCCCGTATTCTGAATCAACTCTGAGCGGGAGTTCTTGAGTGTTCCACTAACGCTACGGAGCATTCTTGGTGTAGCAGGCTGGCCAGGAGTTGTGGTTACGCCGGCATTGTTATTACTATTACTGCTATTATTGTTGTTATTGCTGATGAAGGGGCTCTGGTTGGCTCCTCGACCGTAGTCAAAGTTATCCATGCTGGTGGTATATGATAAATATTAGTTTCGGTCGGAAGATCAGTGAATAATGGATAATGTTGTATCCTTGTGGTGATGATGGCCTTGCTGTAGATATGCTAAAATACCTTCAATTATCAGATCTTTTGTAGCACGCTATGACTGGTTTTCACCTAATGAAATGAGTTCGCTCAATGCTATGATTAACAACCCGTTGTATGACACTTCTCGCTATCAGTAGTAATCACTAATAGGGCTATGACGATCTGGAATCGGACCCAAATTTCGGTGACAATAATGCTATCTGATGACGTTTACACGCTTCTATCTACTGGGTCGCTTCAATGTTACACGCTGGCGATTTCTGGTGGTGTTCGGACAACTCTTTCCAGCGACTGTTCACACCAGTTTACAACACTTGTCGACGACGAGCAAGGGTGATGGTATAAGGTGGAAAACGCAGTTGTGGAGCCTGAAAAAAGCAGCTGAAACGGAGACTATCGTGGTGAACGGTGGTGGGTTGGTTCGATGGCTCTGCTACACACGCAATTGCTAGTTTCTATGTCTTCAAGATGAACCTCTAGTGGTGCCTGGTACAACCTCATGAGCGATATTTTACAACGATCACAGAATGCGGTCGTGTCCGTGGCGAATTCACCTATTCTGTCGGTAAAGCCAGTAGGTGGTGGTGGTAGAGGACTGGGTAGAGGAAGAGGGTATTTTGGGGCGAAAGAGATGGTAAAAATCGTGAAAATTTGGGGAATTGCTTGTTTCGGTGGGTGGATGCTACGGAGCAAGTTTGGGGTATTTTGGCGGTTCGGGTGGCGTTATTGATGGGGGTTACTTGCTACACATGGCTGTGCGTGGTGAACAATATTTCACTGGCCTTCTCACCACAGGAAAAAGATTAGTGGGGAGCAGAGGAACACGTAGTGAGGGCACATAGCGAGGGCACATAGCGAGGTGCGTTAGACAGGGAGATAAAGGGGACAAAACCGGCGGAGGTAGGGGAAGAGATTTAGAGATGTGGATTATGGAGATGATGGAGTTGACGGAGATGGAAATGATGGACAAGGAAGGAGCATGATAAAAAAAATCCAACAAGGCTCAAGGGAATATCTCTTTGTGAAAAATTCAGGTTTTCCCTTTTACGCCTATATTATCAAATACCGGTGGTAATCGACACTAGAACCTTCGTATCGTCTGCCTCTTCTCGTATCTATGTCGCTGTCCCATGAATTTATCTCATGGCAATCGCAATCGGGCGGCGGCGTTTGCGATGCTGCTGGTAGTGAGAAAAAGAGGCTGGGTGGTAGCGCCGCGCATAGAACAATATCCAAAAATGGTCCCTTGCATTTTGGCGAGAGATGGATAGGGGCGGAGAAAGGGAACAAGTATATGAAAGAAAGTCAGAATTAGTTCGTGTGCGATTACAATTGGAGCTGATAGCACACTAGGGCCTCCTATTCTGAGACTGGGTCCTCCACCGCATGAAATTGGTGCTAATTGTGGCCAGAGCTTCTGGCTGTGTAATTGCCGCAGGGCCCGTCCTCACTAAATGCATGTCAGGGTGACACCTGGTAACGGAAAAGTGGCCCTCTGTGTAAGGATAGCAACCGAAGGAGTACAGGGCTGCAAAGAGAGGGAGAATGCTGAGTGGAATTGAGGACCAGGCTATGAACTCCGAAAGATAGATAAGAATTCGAATTCCACAGCAATTCGTATATCTACAAGGCATTTGTCGCTAATAGTGCGTTTAGGGTGCAAAATGCCTCGCATATCAGTGAACAGAGTATTGAGGGTATGGTGCAAAGAAGAAACTATAGGCGATCAAGTCATGTTTGTAGATCCCGGGGTCATAACTAACGGCAGTTAAAGTTGCTAGTGCTGTTAGAGTACGAGTCACCGAACGATAAGCCATACTTCGGAGAACAGGTTGAAAGCAATGGCTATATGCTCAACCAGACTATTGCTGGGAGATGTCTTATTGGATGAGAAAACGTGCCCAGGACAGTCGTAATTTGCAAATGGAATGATTTATCGTAGAAGACAAAGAAATTGAAGAATAGAATTGTAGTTACGTGAAATTCTACCTAGGGTACATGAGAGTACGTTGTGAAGCTTGCTAAACTCTTGTATATTGATAAACATGTAATTTTTCACTTCTAAAGCAAAGAAGTGTGCCACAGCAATTCTCGGGATATGGAAGTCTCGGGATATGGAAGTGGGGGTGTCTTGTCGTACTATTGTTACTTTATTGCTTTTCGAATTTACGTAGCATTTCCACTACGTAGATTTACTCTGATATAGGGTGCAAAATTAGACTTGGATAGTGATCTTCAAAATGCTTAAAATAGAACAGTCGTATATCAGAACTTGTATTGTGAGAGATCGTTTTCTGTGGCAATCAGATACTAAAAAGCATTTGAAAGGTAATTCAATTGTGATTTCATTTTGCTTAGTCTGCTTTTTCCGTCTTCCTGCTACGACATACTGTACTACGTATGCTACAACAATTTCTAAATACTCTTACCTTATGAATGTATTTTAGATCTAAAAGATTTAAATAATACCAGCGTGCAAGACAACTGGGGAAACATGAATAGCAGAACTATTTAACAGAACCAAAACGAATCGTAACTACATCTCGTAACTACTAGTTTAGTGGTCCTTGTGGTGCTTCAAATGGGATTGGTATTCCCAAGTGTAACCCAAGATAATGATGGCAAGAGCCAAGTGAACCAAAGGCTTACCTGAGGCATTTTCACCCTCGAAGTAGGCGGCTTTGTATTTGGCAATTGGGTTGGTGGCCTTCTTAGCAGCTGGAGCTGGTCCTTGAGGCAACTTCTTGTAGAGGGAGACAACCTCGGCCATTCTCTTGGCGTTTGGGTTGGAGCCAATGTTCTAGAATATGTTAGTATAATGAATTGCAATACGTTCTGAAATGGGGCTCGGTTTTGAGGATGAAGCATGTTCACGTCGCTTTACTTGTCCTTGTTATCAAGTTTGATATTGCTTTGCTAGCAGATTACTGCTCTAAATGTATTTATTGAGCGGATGATGGTATTGGATAATGACCTTCTATGAAATATTGAATTATTTCTGAATTTTCAGATTTTGAATGGGTAAAATGTAAGTTCTCTATCTTAAACCTCCCATTGCATGCCAATTACGTGTATATCCTCAGTTCGTGGTCAATTTCCTCCAACTGGCATTTGTTCCATGAAATTTTCAGTTTTACTACAAATGAAGGAACCAATATGAGAAAGACATTCCTTATTCTCTTTACTAATGCATGGACTCCCATAAATAGGACTTCTCTCCCGACATGCTTATTTCGGTCAATTTACGACCTCTTACCCTCTTCGATTGGTACTCTGTTCATCGTTCTCTTCACAGCGATCAACATTCTTCTCGCTACTACAAAGCACCCATTTCAATTCGCTCCCGATACATACCTTGGCAGAAGCAATCTTTGGTGGGATCAAGGTTGACAATTGTCTTCTGATGACGAACGACATGATGCTATTTATTGCTTATGCTGTATGATAACTAGACGCCAATGGTGTTGTCTAATAACATTCTTATGTTCCAACCGCCAATTTGAAGATTTGCTTCGGGATTTTGTCGGTGCCAGCACGACCTTTTGGCAGGCTCCATAGTTAAGCAGGAATCGGGCAGTTTTTTCGGGTTAGCTGTGTGAGCGCGCTGATTCGTTGGAGGAGGCTGTGACACAAAGGGTTGGGTCAGGTGAGTGGAGTCAGGTGGGAAAGGCGGCATGGGTGTATTTGTTAGGTGGTGGTGGAATGGTGGTAATAGTGGTGGTGTGGTATACTGTAGAGGAAGTGTGTTCGTGGTGTAGTGGACTTGTAGTGGAAGTGTAGTGGGAGTGTAGTGGAAGTGTAGTGGAAGTGTAGTGGAAGTGTAGTGGAAGTGTAATGGAAGTATAGTGCTGGTATTGAATTTGTGGAGGTGGTGTTGTAAAACTAGTATAGAAATGGTATAGAATTTGTTTATGGTGCTACAATATAATAGTGCAAAGTAGTAAGAAATCCTGGCAATAGTACTTGATAATGGTAGATTGCAATACAACATAGTATATATGTAACTTTTCCTGAAGTAATAATGTTAGAGGTGTTGACGGTATTCAATTGCTAGATAAAAGTCGATTACCGTGGGCTAGTTTACTAATTCCACATACAGTTTACTTTCACTACAATAAATTCTACTATACTCTTCAGTTCTATAATACAACGTTTTATTTGAAGCTATTCTATCCTGAAGTCTAGGCTTCGCTTATATATAATACTAGAAAGTTGTTAGTATGATGAAAATTCTCAGGCTTGTAAAAGTAGACTTATCAGATTTCAAGATATAGAGATACGGAATCCATTTATTTGAAGATTTGACAATTCGACAATCTATCCCTTCATTTATCAATAAAGGTAGCTCATGAAGGAGCTTTAATTGCTGTGAATCCCTGAAATTGCCTAATTTCCACTTCTCTAGTAACTATTTCCTTGAATTGATAGAATTCACGAAATTCCAAACATTTCGTCTCTTATCCTTTAATAGTCTCCTTCTCCACACATCCTCGATATACATACCATTATTTCCCCTAATGAAAGCATCCCCGTAGGTCCTGCTGGTGGTGTTTCCAACAATTTCTTTTCCTTCGTCCAAGACGATATTCATATAGCCGTCAATGCTCTGTAAGTTACCAGAGTACTCAACACCGTTGTGCAATTTCACGGTGACCGAGCTTCCAATTATGTCACTTAAAAAAGTGGATGGGTTCGTCTTCAAAGATTCTATTGCTGTCTCTGACATTTTACTATGCTTTCACTAAATCTATACACGAAAACGTTTGAATAATGGCTATAATTCAACACTACGAAGTGTCTTCAATTTGATCTTTCGAGTTAAATTTTGTGCGGATGATATTGCCTGCATGTGGTGCAATGTATGGTAGTATTATGTAATGTAATGGTGTTTTATATGTTAGTATTATGTAATACTTATAAGTGGATGTCGTTTATAATATAGGAAGAGGTATTTGTTAGAGTGTCATAGACTCAGCTGAATGTACTAGTGTATATGTATAACTACGTGTATCACCTACATATGAATTAATAATCTAGGATGATTTTCCATATATTACTACCACTTCTACATGTGCAAGTGTCATATCTTCATTAATGTACATTTTAATATATAATACAAGAACCTATTGTTCTAGCATGTATGATCCTTTTTATGATACTTTAATTGTAATTTCTAATTACTCCGTTTACTCTTTCTCCTCGTAGGATACCAAAGAATCCAACAATGTAAACAATTTCACCATCTCCTTCAATCCCTGTAATGCAAACTGCTCCTCCTTGTACAGAGCAGTATCGATTTTCTTATTCTCAAGCAACATGTCTCTCTTCATGATTCCAACAATAAGTCTGTTGACCCCGGACAATAAGTCCTTCGCTTGAATTATGCTAGGCTTGTAACTTGGACCCATCGATAAAAGAAGTGTAGCCACCAATTGGAAGATAGGAATAAGAAATTCAAAGTAAGAAATCTTGTTTTCATTAGTGATATTCTTAACTTCGACCAAATCGTTCAATGATAGAGGGGTGTCTAAAAGAAGATTAACCTTGACGTTCTTGAGGTCTTGGAATTCGTCAAATTGTAAATCCAATCCCAAATCCGGGTCTATCTTCAAGAAATTGGACTGGCTCAAAATTGAGAAGATTTCACCTTGAATAAGTTGTAAAGCACCTGCTTTCGATTGTGCAACTCTGACGAGAAGGTAGAGCGTAGACCTAAATGCAGTTAATTCGTAGAGCAACGAATCCAAACCGATACCTGATGTACTTTTTGAGCAAATCTGCAACATTTCGTCTGTTCTTGTGACAGATCTGATCAACAACAAGAGAGAATTGTTCTTCACCAAGAGCTCCAATATGAAGTTTGCTTTGGTCAACGAAGCCAAATGGATCAACGATTCCAAAAGAAGAATAGATGTAATTCTTGATGATCCTTCAGAGTAAATCGCATCGTTTGAAATGAGATCGATAAATTTCTTATCAACAGATTTGATAATAACGGATAACTCCCTTACGAGTTCCTCGTTGTTAATGACCTTAATCAAGAACTTGTTTGCCAACACATATAAATCTGATCTGAGATTAGGAGTTGAATTGGAATTCAAAATACCTGCTATACACGTCTTGAATAAAGGAATCAAACGCTGGATGCCGAGTGTGAAATCTTCCTTGTTGGTAGACACCAAGACCTCTTGGTCGTATAAATCAAAAAGTAAAACACTGAGGGAGATGAGCTCTTCCGAAAACAAGATATCCGATTCCAAGTAATCATTGATTTTAGGTAAAATAACTTGAAGAACTTCCAAGATGAAGTTCTTAGAATTAAACGTGTCATCAGTGATTAGAATTTCAACAAGTTGACACCACGAGTGTAGGCACTTTAATTGAACTACTCTCAAGTCATTTAAAACGAGGTACTTCGTCACAAATTCACTAATCTTGTTACCCTCAACCATGATCTCACTCGCAAATAGCATCTTCAGTTCTTTCGTTGGGAAGTTAGAAGATTGACAAACTAGTTTGTACACCTTGCTGAGAATTGTCAAATCGACGTCATGAGTTTTCGAATTGTGAATATTTTCCAAAATAAGTTGCAAATTGTACTTCTTGCTGAAACTATCGTACTTGTGAACCTCGAAATTTTTGAAGTTGTAGTTTAAGATATCTAAGAACGTCAATACCTTTGGTGTGCCGTTCAAAAACTCCTTGTTATTCAAAAGTAATTTCGTGTAGTATTCCTTCTTTGTAATGGAGTGGATATTATGAAACTCGAGTGACAAGTATTGAAGAATCAAGTTTCTTTGGTTTATGAACGAGAAGAAAGCTTGAGTGCTGAGCTGACTATCGATGAACTCATTGGAATATCCGTCTTGGAGGTTACCATCAAAAGTTTGACCACACCATATCGTATTCAAGTCAAGCTTTGGTTGATAGCTAATTAATTTTTCGAATAAGTTGTCATACTCTCTCAAATGATTCAACGTGATAATTGAACTTATAGAGTCATGGCTTAATTTGATTAAGATTTCAAGGATCAAGGACGAGAGCTTGGCAGGTCCAATATCAATTATGTGGCTGTTTCCATTGTTGTAATCAATCTCGGATATTAAATCCAAACTTAAACTCAAGGAACGAAGTAACGTCTTTAAGAGAGTATTCGATTCATTAGATTCATTGAGATGAAGTTGTCCGCCTCTAATTTCGTATCCCAAAAGAAAATGCGCAACTGTGGGTTCCCTTCCGTTGGACTGGTTCAAGTTTGCAAGTAAAAACTCCAAAATCTTGTACTTAATCTCCAATTCCAGGTCATAACTTTCAAAACGATCGATGAATGCAAAAATAATCTTGAGTGATTCATCGATACTCTCAAAAGTGGTTAAAAGTCTATTCTTGCTTAATATTGGGTCATTGGTGTTGAATTTGTTCTTAGCCACAAAGTGATGAGATGATCTGATTTGATCCAAAATGGAAAGCGCAGAAGCAGCTAATGCAGTGTTAGAGGAACCAACGTATAGTCCAAAATGGGCTACAGTAGTCAAATTAAAGAGGAAAACCTCATAAAAGTCAGATGTCCCATGTGTACCAATGCTCTTTGGATAATAGATATTGTCAAACATACTTCTTGGGGTACTGAGAGCTAAACTCATGCTCGTTCCATATCCCATATGGCCTGTGTTGCTAGTGTTTGGAACGGTGTCCTTATTCTTCAAAATGGGTAAAAGTCGGTTAATGAAAACATCTTGTAAATCCAACACTTTATCCACAGTACCAAGTGCCCTTTCAACAAGAGTGGAAAGGTCTTGGTTGGCATTGGTGGCATCTACTCCAATGTTAACGATTCCAAAAAGTGCTTTCCATGCCTTTTCATCGAACAAGTAGTTCAAAATTGCCATGGAATGGTGCAGTTTAACAAACAACTGGTAGTCTAGCTTGATACCAGGAATTAATGAATCAAAGATGTCATCAACGCTGGTCAAGTTTGTGATTACCTGGGGAGCCACATCATTCAAGAACTTCCAGTCAATTTCGTGAAGAGAGGAGTGTACAATATCCACCACTAAACTCTGCAAGGAACGCCTGTCTTCGAAACGATCCAAGTTATTAGTCTTGGAAAAGATTTCAAGTAACAAGTACTCGATATATGGCCAAATTCCAACCAGATTGTTACTTCTATAACCATATCCTAAGTCGACAGGGAATAACAATGAGTAGCTGGTAAAGGCTTGGTTTTCGTTGTTCAAAGGCTTCAAGAGACGGGACAATAAGCGTACAAAGTTGCTGACTTGTGAAAGATGAGATAAGCTAATTTGGAATGCTTGGTTGATTCGCACGTTATGCTTGCTAGCGTACTTGGGTCTTGTCTGTTGCTGGCGAAGCAATAGGGAAACCTCTTGTTGGTTGGAGGAATTCGAACTGCTCTCTGTCTCATCAAGCAAACCCTGGAATATCCAGCGATCAAGAATACGCCAAACTTTATATGAAGTTGTCAAATTTTCTTCGTTGTGTACAAAATCAGACAAGAAATTCAACATCAAGTTAGTTAAAACTACTCTATTCTCGTCATTGACAAATACATGAGGTAAGTCAATAATTTTGGGGGCATTTGAACCTGCTTGTTGAATGTCAACAGTAACTAATTTGCCTCCTGTGATCAAATTATCGAACTTCAAGAATCCTGTGATGATTGGGGAGAAACGTGCAAATGCAATATTCTTGATCTCTCTAGAACGATCATTGTTAGACGAGAGGTTCCTCACGATAGATGAAATCAACTGAATGAAACCAGAGATAAAAACGACAGCATCCTCGGCCAATTCAATTACGATCTTATTGTTACCTTGTTCATCAGAGTCAACCTTGTTTGGATTGCTAGAGAACAAAAATTCTTGCTTCTTCTGTTGTTGTTTAAGCTGGTCGTTCAAGTCCTGCTCGAAATTCTCGTTCAAGGCATCAATATAGTAGTTTAATGAATCAACTATGGAGTCAATGGAAATTTTAGAGTAATCGTTCTTCTTTAACAGCAGGTTGTTGCTTTTAACCAAAATCTCCCAAATCTTGGCCGAGGAATCATCCCCACTTGATGCTAAAGAGCCCAAGAGTAAACAAAAGGTTGCAGCAATGAGTGGAGAAGTGTTGTTGTTTAATCCCCAAGATATGAAACCAACAATGTCGCTGGTAACTTCATCATTCGACCAAAAATCAGTGCAGAGTTCTGGTCTAGAGTTGTATGTGTATGCAAACGCTAAGTAAAAACGCTCTAAATCGGACCTAGATGCTATCTCGTCCAAATCAAGACCCTCTCCCGATTTATCTTTACCGCTTTTTGACAAGTTTCTGTTGTTGTCGTTATCCTCGTGGCCACTAGCCTTGTTACGACCATCCAAAAGGTCAATGTCATTGCCGTTTTCAATCTGCTTTTTGTTAATGGATGATAGGACAAAATCTTCCTCTGTGTCTCTCAACAGGGTCAACACAAGAGCGGCGTTGTTCACGAATGTCACAAAAAAACTGTGAAAGAAAGGAGCAAGCAATGATTCACTGAATGAAGAGCTTATCTTGTATGGCGCCAAATCAAAGAGAATGCCTGTATTTTCAAAGCCTGATTTCATGTTGGATGCATATACCACTTCTTGTGCAGATGGATAAGTGAACTTCACAGGGGAAAGACGTGGACAATTCTTTTGAAGAAGGGCTCGGAAATCGTAGAGGTTGCTCCACTCGAAGAGTTCCTGGGTTTTAGGGTTTGCAGCGTCGGCACTGTACGAAAGAAAGGTCTCCATGACACCATAATTTATTAGCCACTCAAGGTACTTTAGTATATCATCTTTGAAGTCGAATTTGTTTGTTCTTTGTTCCAGGGCCTTACACCAAGGGATAAATTGAGTGAGGAATACAAAGTATATTACTGTTTCGAATCCTTTCAACTTGGCCTTCGTTAAGTCTATCATATCTTCGTCGGAGACGTTTTTATAATCAGTCGCTATTGTTGTAGTTATATGTTTGTGGAGGACTTCTGAGGCATTTTCTGGTCCTTGGAGAGTTTTGGTCACGAGGTTGAGCAATCCAGGTAAGAAATGAAGGATGAAAGAATCCTCATCTGTTATGTTGCTCTTGATTAGATCTACAATCTGCTTGAAATGTTCGGTTTTGCCGAAGTTATCGCCATAGTTGTCGATAAGTCCAAAGTAGACTTGAGCGAGGAGTTCATGATCACTAAACAATTGGGATTTGGCGTAGTTGATTGAGCTGATGAATTCTAGGTTGTTGATATCACTGGTCACACGCTGTTTATCGATTAAATCATTCAAATTTCCCAAGAGCTTGTATATCTTCTCGAAACTCTTGATTATGTTGTTGTAGAAGGAGGTGTACTCATTATTGTTGCTTCCAATGAGAAGATGCAATTTGCGGTTCAGGATCAAGTATCCCAATATGTTCAATATGTACAGAAAACGAGAATAGTATGCTAAACGGGCACTGTCGCTGAGATTGGTGCCCTTTTGGAAGCTTAGGCTGTTGGCATTGAACACGAGTTCAGCGGCTGCGATTTCGTCTAGATCGAGTTCCGTGGAGAGGAGAACGGCGATTTCAATGAACGGCTTGTTGAGGCGGTATTCTTCGCCGTCGCTGAATTGAACCGGTTTCAGCTCGTCCGCCACTTTATTGCGGGCTGTGTCGTTTTTCACTGGTGTTATAAGGACTTGTAGAAGATCGTTTTTGACGGTGGCTACCACCTCTTCTAGCTGAGACGCACTGATGTCCTCGAACCTGATTGCGTTGTAGCAATTGGCCAACAGCAATGTCGACCAGCTTAGAGCCGAGTCTTGGGAAGTCATTTCTGGCATTACCAAAGCTGACGACGGCTGGATTCTATGGTTGTGGCAAGTACCGTCTGGTAGTTCTTCTTGTCTTCTCTTGAAGTTTAGAGGTTTTGGAGGTTTCGAAAAATTTGTTTACATGTAAATGGAGACGTAGTGTATATGGGAGCTTGGGAGAAGGGAGTGATGTGTGCAGGAGGTAGATACGGTAGAGATGGTAGAGATGGAAGAGGTGAATGGTGAATGTATTGTGAATGGTGTATGGTATATGTATGGGTGTCTACGTGTGTGTATTGGGATGGGGTAGAAATGAGATGTTTCAATGGAGCTTCTTTACGTTTTGTCTGGGTTTTTTTTTGTGTTTGTCTGGCGTAGGGATGTGCTGTAGTATGTTCTGTGGTAGTAGTAGTACGCTGTATGAAATATTTGGTGAGCAGCTTGAGAGAGTAGTATATATGTTATGTACTATAGTGTATTTGAGTGTTGTATATTTTATGACTTGTTCTATTTTGTATGCTGTTGTCTATATGGATTTCTATATTGTATCTATGTACTATACGTATATATATATTTATTTATTTATTATGGAACCCACCCATAAGCATCCACTCTTTACTTTAGCTCCATCACAATGTTAGCAGTACTTAACGATCGACGGATTAAGAGCGCATTGTTTTGCACCCATTGAGATTGAACTGGCAGGGGAGAGATGATGATAAAAGTAATTAGTTTGATGGAATATGTGTTTATGTAACAAATCAGGTGGTTAAAATGCATAACAGCGTAACAGGAAGATGGTCGTCTTCTACATTTCCATAAGAGATTGAATTATTTTCAATAGCTACACTATTTCTAAAACTTTGATGAAAATTCCAAAAATAGCAAAATCATGTTGAAAACGTCAACCGCCATATTCTCCACCTACAGCCTATTAATTCAAGTTTTTATAAGATTATAGTAAACTAACATACTTTCTAAGAGTAACCAAAACTTCCAACAATTACCAAACTTCGAAACCTATAATATGAGCATCAAAGACTCCTCATGCAATATATGATAATGAATTATTTACAAGTCATAACTCATTGGGGAAAAACCATAGAATTCAAGCTAATGAATTAATACAATGCAACAAAGGCACCGTTGAAGAGAGACATGGTCAATGCAGACGCCTTTTTTGGAGGGTACAGATTAGTATCACGGTTCTCAATATTAGGGAACAATTGGGCCAATCTAGCAATGACGTATGAGGCTTCGGTCAATGCGAATTGTTGACCCAAGCAGATTCTTGGACCACCATTGAATGGTAAGTAAGCCCAACCCAATTTCTTAGTACGATCTTCGAACCATCTCTCTGGTCTGAATTCCTCTGCATCTTTGCCATAGTAAATTTCTTCCCTATGCATAGCGTAGCAAGAATAGTTCACTATTCCTCCCTTTCTAACTAATATTGGATCGTTTCCTTCTGGTCCACCACCTCTTGGCAAAGTGGTATTCTTCACGGCAACTCTGAAATTCAGTGGCACTGATGGGTACAATCTCAAAACCTCATTCAAGAAAGCTTTCAAGTATTCACATCTTTTTAACGATTCAAAAGTAATTTCATCCACTTTAGCATCGTCACCACTTCCGAACTTGTTGTAAATTTCCTCTTTCAACTTAGCCCAGACTTCTGGCTTATGTGCTAATTCATAAATGGCAAATGACAATAAACCTGCAGTAGTATCCCTACCAGCCAATAAAATGTTCAACAATTGATCTCTTAAAATCTTTGGATTCCTTGTTTGCTTAACCAATTCATACAAGAAGACGTAGCCTCCCTTTGATCTCTCCTCCAATTCTGCTGGCGTCGCTTCAAGAGCAATTCTCACATAGTGATCAGCAAATTCATGGACCTTAGCATTGGAGTCTCTAAATTCTTGGTTGTTAGCCAACCACGCAAGTTTCAGGAGCATGATCCGTGTTGTCAAGTATTCTTGAGCGGTGTTGAAAGCTTTAGCGAACCCAGACTTTCCAGCAAAAGCTCCTCCAGTCATACCAACTGATTCATCACGCAAACTCTCGACAGATCCACCAAATAAGAACTCTGTAGCGGAGTCAATAGTCAATCTGAAGAATAATGGCTGCATGTCAATAGTACCACCCTTCGCGTTCCTAATATGTTTAGCCAACACTTGAATATGTGGTTCTAAAGTGTGGACATGTGCAACCTGCTCCTTTGCGAATTGCGGTCTCAACATGGCCCTAGAGTGCTTCCATCCTTCTCCGTCCAAAGTAAAGATACCATCACCTAGCAAAGGGAAAAAGTGGGCATGTCTTTCACCCAAAGCAAAGTCTTCAAATTGAGTAGCCAATATAGCCTTAATATTTTCGGGATCCTTAGTCTTGATTACAGCGTTACCAAGGACTCTTGAGGTAAAAGTAGGGACTTCAGGATGGTGGGTGATTTTGTATTTGTCGTTAAAGAAGTCGGTGGCTTCGCCCTTGGATCTCTTGTCGAGGATTGTACGCCAGATCCTGAAACCGAAAGCACCATCTGTTTCATTATTGGTGATTGGTTTTGCACCCAACTTCTTGTGTAAGAAGTACGGTGTTACGATTGAATCAAATCCGATGTATACTACCGCACCGATCACAATGTATGTGAGATAACGTAAAAGAACACTATATAGCTCGCTCATAGTGCTTACTACTGTTTGATGTTGATTGGCTGAATATTCAATTTGGTGAACTGAACAATGTTGTGGTTTATATAGTTAAGAGCGAAGGGTACGAACACCTCTTGATAGTATCACCGCTAAAATCCGTATAACTCAGAGGCTCAAGTTCCTTATTTTAGACACTTCTTTCTGTTTATATTTCTCAACACAATAACGTCATGAATCCAACAAACAACCCTCTCCACCACCGACCACCGTAGACTGTGTGTAAACCGGAAATTAATGTTCCTGAACAGTGGACGTAATCGATGGAGAAATTAACAAGGGAGATGCCTAATAATAATAGTTTATTCATAATAATAATAAATTATTATTTATCATGACATCAGTGGACATTTTAAGTATGGTGAGTATAGCATTTAGGTTGTAGTATGACATAGGGTGTCAGCCTTGTGGTGTGGGCGGAGTTAAACGGATTAATTGCATTAGCGAAGGACCCAGTGGTTGAACTCCGTATTCGACGGAGAAAGTGGTTATGGCAATGGAGATATAGCAGTAGCTACAAAATAGGAGATAGACCAGAAATCGAATGTATAGTAATTATTAACATCTTAGAACCGAGCCACTAAAGCCGGTGCCAGTCCCACCAAAAGAAAAGGATCTTTCTTGATGTTGGAGGAGAATGCGATTTTGGTTCTCTCCTGCTCTTATAACCAGCACTCAAACTGTCCAGAATAGCGGATAATCACTTTTTGCAGTCTTTTCCAGATTCGAAAAATTCAGAAATGGTGGAAATCGTAGCCTTTAGCGACTTTTTCTCAACTATTAGGGGTTAGGAGAAGAAATTGAAAATGACGGCTTGCGGTGTGGGGTCAATAGAGAAACTGCTCCATGTGGGGCGGAGATAAGAGACTAAAAAGGGGTCTGAAATAGGAGTGGCTTATTATTTTGCATTCTTTCTTGTGGCATGGCCAAAGAGACTGCAAAAAACATTCCCCATTATAATTGCTGGTTTGTGACGTAGGGTAGTAGGTACGAGTTGGGCGAATCTAATTTAGGGCATAAGGAAGGCCAGAATAGAATGTGCTTTTAAAGGTTTTTGCCTGTTTCATTCGAGCTCAGAAAGTGCCGATCATGAGCGCCGATAAGTGATCGGCATCTAGACAAAAGCTTAATAGGACTATTGATAGGGATTACAATTCCCAGTTTTAGGGTTTGTGTCGAGGAATAGAATAGCCGTTAAACTCTGCTACACATGCATGAGATCGGTTATATTTCGAATTTCATACCTGTTTCAAGCGACGGAGGTCTCCGACCGCGTTAGTTTATGCCGTTTTCTTGCCCCCAAAAGAAACGGTTCAAAAGATAACGATTAGTATCACTTCAGAATAGGGGATGGGAAAAATTGAGAGCATTCTGGCTATAAGTCAATAAAACACTAGACCTTACAGCTTGGTTCTACAGCTTTACTATATCAAAAGCAAATGTTAAATTACGTAGTAATCTTTAAATAAATAGAAGAACAAAGAGTTCAAACTAGGAACCTTATGTTCGTAACACATCCTCTAATACAAAGCAACGCGAGCACCTTCCTGAAGGGACATTGTCAAATGAGAGTATTTAGTAGGTGGGTATTGGCCGTTGTCATGGCTCTCAATATTTGGGAACAATTGGGCCAATCTAGTAATGACATAAGAAGCTTCAGTCAATGCGAATTGTTGACCCAAGCAGATTCTTGGACCACCATTGAACGGCAAGTAAGCCCATCCCAATTTTCTAGTTGATGGCTCAAACCATCTCTCTGGTCTAAAGACCTGAGCATCTTTACCGTAGTAAATTTCATCTCTCTGTGTTGAGTAGATAGAATAAAGAACAGTTTGGCCCTTTCTTACGAAAACAGGATCAAGACCATCTTTACCACCTCCTCTTGGTAATGTAGTGTCTTTGACAGCAACTCTGAAATTCTGAGGAACTGAAGGATACATTCTCAAGACTTCATTCAAGAACGCCTTCAAGTATTCACATCTCTTCAAGGAGTCGAAAGTGATTTCCTCAACTCTAGAGTCGTCACCGCTTCCAAACTTTTCATAAATCTCTTCTTTTAACTTTGCCCAAATCTCTGGAGATCTAGCCAATTCATAGAGGGAAAATGACAATAAACCAGCAGTGGTATCTCTACCAGCCAACAAAATGTTCAAGAGTTGGTCTCTCAAAGTCTTAGGATCTCTAGTTTGCTTAACCAATTCATATAAAAAGATGTATCCGTCCTTCGAAGTCTTTTCCAATTCTTCTGGAGAAGCTTCCAAAGCTTTCTGGACGTAATAATCAGCAAATTCATGGACATTAAGGTTACATTCCTTAAATTCTTTGTTGTTAACGATCCAGTAGAATTGCTGGAGCAAAGCTCTAGTAGATAAGTACTCTTGAGACTTGTTAAAGGCGTTGGCGAACTTGGCCTTACCCTTGAAATCATCAGATACCATACCAACGGAAGCATCACGTAAACTTTCGACCGACTGGCCGAATAAGAACTCAGTAGCAGAGTCGACAGTCAATTTGAAGAACAATTCTTGCATTTCAATTGGATTTCCTTTAGCATTACGTATGTGATTAGCTAAAGCTTGAATGTGTGGCTCAATGGATTGGACATGAGCAACTTGTTCTCTTGCAAACTGAGGTCTTAACATGGCACGGGAATGCTTCCAGCCTTCTCCATCTAATGTGAAGATACCGTCACCTAACAAAGGGTAAAAGAGAGCATGTCTCTTACCTAAAGCAAAGTCATTAAATTGAGTAGCCAAGATGGCCTTAATGTTTTCAGGGTCTTTGGTAGACACAAGGTTCATTCCTACAATCTTAAAGGTGAAGGTTGGAACATCTGCACGACGGAGTAGTTCATATCTATTCTTTGTGAAATCAACGAGTTCTCCCTTCTTCTTAGCTTCAAGAAGCACTTTCCACAATTGGAATCCGAAGTAACCATCTGATTCGACGTTTGTAAAAGGCTTTGCACCTAGTTTCCTTTTCAAGCTAGCGACTTTAATGGCATCTGTGATATAATATGCCACCACCAAGACGATGGTAATGACATACCATTTAGATAAATACTCCAAGGCTTCAGAAACAAATTCACTCATTCTTGAAAAATTTCGCAACCTGATTTTTGGAACACTTGACTTCCATATTCTTCTTTCCTAGCGAGGATCACCGGTATATATATACTAGTTATTAAAATTTATTCATTATATGGATGCTACTACTGAATGCAGGGGTGCTGATCGTGTGAAAACATATCTCCGTCGCCTTTATTAGTTCAAAAGAGGGCACTCCAGCTTAATCGCACATGCCCTCCTGTATGCCACTTCGGAGTTGCTTTCCATACTTTCGCCCACTGTGCAGAAAGTGGAGATCGTAAAATCACCAGTAGTCAACACGAGATGAAACCGTGACTGTCGGAGACCCAAGAACTCCGTACACTTGTAGTGTTCGGAGCGCTGCGGTTTCTTTTGGACTGGGCACAATTTGGCTATGAGGCCGGATGATGGCATTCGCAGGCCTTCTGTCATGTTTTAGTTGCAGTTCTAGCCCCAACAACAGCCGCTAAAGAGAACTTCTCTGCTGTTTCTCCTGCTCTGCTCCTCCCATTCTATAACTGATTGTTTCTTTATCTAATATCCATCTCTAGCGGATCTTGACTTTCTTCCGTGTGCTCCTGTTCCCAAAGCTAAATCAATCAACCAATCGTCTTGGGTATCATATCGTTTATTTTCCTCCACCTTACATGTGATATCTGCATCTTACGGGGTGCAAGTTAGCTATTTTCTAGTGTGATAGATTCTTTAACATTAGCGCGCCTACTGAAGTCCGAATTATGCATATTCAATAACTCCGTGCCTCGTCAACCAGATATTCTCCCCCACCTTTTGAAAACAATGTTAGTGGAGATGGAGTTGTTGCAAATAGATTGGAACAGAGAATACCTAAAGGGGTTAGTCCGCTGCCGAACCCCTCCCCCTCCCAACAAATGGATTTAACAGTTTGTTTATTGTTCATTTGCATGGTATGGGACTGTCTGTTGGTGCTTCTTATAGCATAAGTATTCCTGAAAAAAAGTTCAAGTAACGACCAGTTTCCACCTTTTAGTGTTTTTCATGTTAGTTATGTGAAATGCCGGTAGTAACAGCAGTAAAGTAAGAGTCGTCATTTCTTTTGGATACTGGTGAAGGTCATAGCAGAGGAGACTAAGAGAGTAAGGGGTCGCTAAGCGGAATCCAGAAATGAGTGTATACGGATATAGATCTTGCCTTTACTGGAGTTTTAAAAATCTCCTAGAATGTCACTAACACTTGTAAGAAGTACGGTTTTGGGGATACAATCTTGGTGAAAATAACCAGAGCAACTCATGGTGCCAAGAAAAGAATCAAGAAGTCGTTTTTGCATCGTTGAGATCAGATCATACCTCATCTATATTTTTCATTGCCGTGGTGTTCACTCTAATGGTATACCAGTTTAGCTTCATTCACTAAATTCCGATGTGGAAATTCCGACATTCCCACTGCACTTTCAGTCATAATTAACAGCTCAGCCAAGTTTCTTTCAAATAGAGGAGAGCTAACCTTCTTTCGCTTAAATGGAATCATTTGGAGCTATTGGTACTATACAATTTCTACATTAAGTATATTGTGCAGATATCCTCTATTTGTAGTACTAATCTATGTACATTTACCAAAATTTTGGAGTGAGTTGTTCCATATTATGATATGTGTCTATCATTCTCTCTTTGATTTTCATCTAGAATCCCTTCCTGGACGTTCAAAGCTTACTGTGAACGTTATTCTTAATCAGTCATATATCATAAGATTAAAAGCTTTGAGCAATGAAGTGCAGAACAAGCACTGTGGTTGAGCTCTTTCACCTAAATAGAATTATTCTAACAACATATTCCAGTAGAACTTAATCTCCTGTGATTCAGCACTTCGTCTACAAGGGTATTCTATACTATTTTCACTTTTATTGTGGATGAATAAATAGGTCGATCAAATGTGCATGAAAGAATGGTTAGATGACTAAACAAAGTAATAAATAAACAGAAGATTCCGTGAGAATAACTATCAATGAGTTTAAGCAACTGGGCCAGCAGCAGCGACTTCAGCAGTAGCTTGGTCAGCGTACTTCTTGAAGTTCTCGTTGAACTTGGTAGCCAAAGCAACGACTTCGGTCTTGTAGGCAGAGATGCCACCCTTCCAGACCTTGGTTGGGTTCAAAAGCTCGGATGGAACACCTGGACAAGAGGTTGGAACGTTCAAGTTGAAGTTTGGCAAGGTTTCGTACTCAACCTTGGACAACTCACCGGAGTGGATAGCATCCAAAATGGCTCTGGTGTACTTCAATGGACATCTCTTACCACCCTTGGCAACAGAAGCTCCAGACCAACCGGTGTTCAATAACCAGGCGCTGGCGTTGTGCTTACTGATCTTGTCAGACAATTGCTGAGCGTATCTCATTGGGTGCAAAACCAAGAATGGCTGTCCGAAACATGCAGAGAAGGTGGCTTCTGGCTCAGTGACACCTTCTTCGGTACCGGCCATCTTGGAGGTGTAACCGGAAATGAAATGGTACATCACTTGAGCGTTGGTCAACTTGGAGACTGGTGGTAACACTCCGGAAGCGTCACAGGTCAACAAGACAATGTTAGTTGGGTGAGTGTCCGCCAAACATGGGATCTTGGCAGATGGAATGAAGTCGATTGGGTAGGCACATCTGGTGTTCTCGGTGACATTGGCAGCGTCGTAGTTGACAACTTTGGTGAATGGGTCGTAGACAACGTTTTCCAAGATGGCACCGAACTTGATGGAGTTGAAGATTTCTGGCTCCTTCTCGGCAGACAAGTCAAGACACTTAGCGTAACAACCACCCTCGATGTTGAACACACCGTTGTCTGACCAACAGTGCTCATCGTCACCAATCAACTTTCTGTGAGGATCAGCAGATAAGGTTGTCTTACCAGTACCAGAAAGACCGAAGAAAAGAGTGACGTCACCCTTCTCTTCACCCTGGTTACAGGAGGAGTGCAAAGTCAACACCTTGTGCTTAATTGGCATCAAGTAGAACATGACAGTGAAAATACCCTTCTTCATTTCACCGGCGTACTCAGTACCGAGAATAACCATTTCCATGGCCTTGAAGTTAATTTCCACAGAGGTGTTCGAGGTCATACCCTTGGTGTGGATGTTGGCTGGGAATTGACCGGCGTTGTAGATGGTGAAATCTGGCTCACCGAAGTTCTTCAATTCCTCTTCGGTTGGTCTGATCAACATATTGGTCATGAAAAGAGCGTGGTAAGCTCTGGCACAGATAATTCTGACCTTGACTCTGTATCTGGTGTCCCAACCGGCGTAGGCATCGACAACGAACAACTTTTCTCTTGTTCTTAAGTAGTCCAAGGCTCTGGATCTGGAAATTTTCCAGGTCAATTCGTCAACCTTCTTGTTGACTGGACCCCACCAGATCTCGTTGGAGGAGGTCTCTTCGTCGACAATTCTCTTGTCCTTTGGTGATCTACCGGTCTTCTTACCGGAGAAGGCCATGAGAGCACCGGTGGAAGAGATGGTGGTACCCTTTTCTAACAAACCGTCTTCGTAGAGGGTTGGAGGAGGAGCGTTGTGACGGATGGTGACATCTGGACCGAGGGACAACTGTTCGACCAATGGGTCTTGGGTGTACTTGATGGAAGGATGACCTTCGAAGTTAATGGTTGATTCCACGGCAGTAGGAGGAGACATGATGTGAATATAGTGTGTGATGAAGTGTGCTAAGTGACAGGTGAAAAGGCGATTTTCTTAGAAATAGATATAGTTATAATATGAATTATGAATTATGACTTCTATGACTATTGAATAGTGACACTGAAACTGAACTGAAATACAATACAACTAGACCAGGATTGACATTCACATCCAGCGAGGAATTACCATCTATTTATATGAAATTTTGGTCAACGCCGGAAAGGACGTTTTTTTTTTCACAACCCCAGACAATATAAAGCGTATAATATCATTCCGTATACATGACTCGGTATAGGAACAAGAATTTTCAGGTGTAGTACGTATATGTATTATGAATTAGGTAGCAATAGTCCGTAGTATATAGTGGGTATGATATCTTACATTACTCTGTTGCTTTGCTGCTCTGCCACTCTTCTACTCCGATACTCACTCTGTTACTCCAATACTCTGTTCTCTGTTACTGCTTTTCACCCTACTCCATGGTCATACTACAACTCTAACTGGAACACTCCAGTCTACCGTCGCTCATAGTTAAGCCCATAGTTAAGCCATTTCTTCATAGTTAAGCTTTGGTTCCCCCGGAGCAAGGGAACCATGTCCCTGTGATTGTTGCAGATGCCCAAAACGGACGGTCGTGCGGTGCCGAAGCGAATTTCTGGGGTAAGGAAAAAGTCGGGTTCGGCAGGAATCCGCTGCGAAACGTCGTCCGTTCGGGTCCGGAGGCAGGTTGTGATTATGTAAGGTATTATGTAATCCAGCAGATTAGCTGGTTGCAGCGCTTTTCTCCGGGACGTGAATCGATCATCCGGTGGTGTGCTCGGGCTAAGGGATGCGGGACAACGCTGGTCAGATGTCTAGTGTGACACAAAAGAACAGGAGTGTAGGTATTATGATATTATTTCTGGTGGTATAATTTATTTTTGCTGTTTATTCGGAATGGGCTGTTTAGTGGGGGTGTGCTACGGAAGGGAAAGACGAAGTAAAGAAGAAAGCGGGAGGCAGAGCGGGATAGAGAGCGGGAGAAAGAGAATAGAAGAGGAAAGCGGGAGAGTAATGGAGAAGTTAAGGGCGGACAAGATACGCGGCTGAGGACTGTGAGAATTGAGAAGTGAGACAATTTTTGTTGTACTGGCGGAGGTGAAATCTGGGTGATTATGGTGAGAAAGATTATGGTGAAATTATTAGTATGTGATTTGTATGTCTCTGTTACATGTATAATGACATTTAACAATGGGTATTATGGGTTTCTCTTCCGTGCTGCATTGTTCTTTGGTGTCACTTTATTTTGTCAATTATTGCTAGTGTTAGAGTAAAAAGTTCTTGTAATACGTAGTTCCATCGGTACAAGGTTCCGATGCGCGTTGCTGTAGCTATGAGTTTTGTGAAATTAAAGAACCCGTGAAATATGGGGTTGTAGTGTATGGCCTATATCTTGTTGGTAGAGACGTCACTACAGAAACCGTCAGTTTTCCATGTCTAGGATGAGGGGAATCCGCCAGGTGAGACGGGTTCCGAAAATGGAGAAATCAGTGGGGCAAGAACAGTGGTGAACATTCGGTATTTGGTGGTACTACTGAAATTTAGAGGTGTTACATTTAGTCATTAGAGTGGTGGTGATTTTTGGTGCTAACGGGCGTTTCACATTATTAGGGCTACGATTCTGGATTTTTCACAATTTTCAGGGCCGACAGAAATGGTTGGTATACCAGCGGAGAGAACTTCGTAATTCAGTTTTCACCTTGAAAATTGCTGAGGACTGAAGATTTGCGTAGCATTATTAGCGTAGTTCCCAATGCCCACGCCCCGTAGTGCTTTCTCTCTTGGTACCTCTCTATAACTAACTTTTAAGTGGACTCTTTCTGAAACTTCTCATTACGGAATTCCCGATCCAGCGGAACCACTGTCACAGCCTTTTACTTTCATCCTGGTATTGCTCAATCGTGTTACAACGGAACCGCTCACTGGATTCTGAAAATTGCTTCATTTTCTAATGGTTCGTTATGTGTCCGTTCTACCGTAGTCCTTGAATGTGTTTCTACTATTAATTGCAATCGACATACGATTGCAAATTTTTCATTTGAATAGCTTATTGATCCTCTCGGCGTTCGCGGGGCAGGAATAAGTAAATTGAATATCAACGCCGGGGCCAAATAGTAAGATTTGTAACTCTGGGCGAATCCCAAATATCGGTTGCTTCCTTCCGACTTCACCCTGGGTCTATATCTGGCTGTTCTCAAAGCCTAGGAAGAATGAAACCCCCTGTCGTCTCTCTGTAGTGTTTCCTTTTATAGTAACGACCGGTGCTTTCAAGTTGGAACAGGGCTTTGGTGAAAATTACAGACTTTCCGGGCACCGTTGTTGATACCCGAAAAGCGTTATCGGAAAAAGTGGGAAGACAAGGAGAACTAGTTGGGCCAGTATACTTCGCTTTCGATATGTAACGCATTTTTGTTCTTATCGCAAATCGTCTATCATATCCGTCGATGGCCCAGCAATTACGGTAAATAGATTTTCCCGTAAAATGCATACTTCCCTGCTATAGCGATTTAAGCGACGTCCAACAAAACGTAAACCCCTCTTTATGTCTTCTATGTGATTGACAATTGTGAGAGTCCGTCTTCTCCCGTGAGCTGTTTTTCCTCTTAGTATGTTCCGTTGCCCTATTCCATTATCCACTCGTCGATGTAATCAACCTCAATGTCCTTCGATTCATGATTGAAGAAATTCACGTGATATAACTTTCTTCCAGTGTTTGCAAAGCACCAGGATTGATACTTCTACTCGAATCCTGAAGTAGAAATACTCTCTAAAACAGATTTCAAGACCCATAAAAATATTCAATCCTTGTTACTTGAGATTCATCCCAATGGAATGGTATTGGTTTCTGATTTTCATTTGTTGTGTCTTGAATTCAACGGTTTCAATCACCGCTGTACAAAGCTATCTACCGCACGGTTAATTATTAACTCATTGACTAGTTGTAGTACACTTTTCATAAACTTCTCTTAAAAAGACCTTGCTCTTCCAAGATTGACTTTTCCTTGATGGCTGCAATTATGTGTTGGTATTGGAATCATTTAGTCTGATAAAAGAAGGCAGACTATACAATATAGGAATTAAGAGTTTTCCCGGGTCACATATTTCATTGGCTTTACATCTATATATCCACATAGAGAACCTAAGACTTCAATGCTACACAGTTCTGGTGCAGCCCCGCAGTCTATTACATGTTATTTGCAAGATCGTTTAGTTAGCTTCATGAAAAGGATCCTAGAATACTATAAATGATTATCAACCAGAGAAAGCTAGACAAGACACATAGGACTATTGTGCCCAAGAAGAGTCTGCTTGACACACTAGCAGCCTATTACACCCAGAGATGGTAATAGCGATGGTAATACTAAACTGCAGAAGAAATTAAAGGTTAGAGATGCTTCTTTGGTTTTACTCCAGAACGGCGCTAAACATAAACCTCTATGTTACAATAACACTCGCCCGGATCCAGAAGGTCTCATCATAGGACTCCTGATTTGCATTCCAAGAAAGTTGTTCCTTTTCTTGACGTGTTCGATTCACCCTTTCTGTTCTTCTTCTCTCGTAAAGCAAAGTTAAACTATAGTAGCCCCTAGTACTTACAAAATCCATTAAAGAAATCCACGTGACTTGTGTCTAACCAAAACACATAATTTCTATACTGCATTTAATTGAAAATAATTTCACCTCTATGCAAGACCTCGCTTACCATTACTCTACTTACAACTGTGGGAAGCTATGGCCGTTGAAAGTAATATGTACAATGATTCACTACAGAAAGTCCACAATAAACGTATACTGGACCAAATTGGAATTAGACGTACGTAAGGTAGTGTGGTCGTATCCTAAATTTCAGAAATTCTGCGATCGTCGCTTTATTTTTAGGCTGCAAGAAGCACATAATCTTTCGCACGGCTATACTAGCTCATTTTATTGTATAATTGTGGTTCAAGATGCGTTATCTTTGTTGTATTTGTTGGCATTAGCTGACTTATGCATGTTCCTGGTTACTTTATGGTATTGCATTAACCTCATCTCATTACAATGTTGACTCCTTCTACGTTTTACGTTGTACTCTTTCTTGAAACTACATTGCAGTAAATTGCATGACAGAATATGTTACATTATATTACAAAGCAATGTATACTACATTGCAACCCCTGTAGAAGTAGCATCATTCTATAAAGGTCTTTTCGGCATTAGTTTTCTTGTCGTAATTGTCATGGTAGTATTTCCATTCTTCGAAACCTATCTCTTTGACACCGCTAAGAGACTTGTCGACGTCGATCATTATGCATTGGTCCATAGTAATCTCTCCATCGTTTAAACTTGACTTTAAAAATGTGATTCCACTGCAGATCAATCCATACTTGAAAATCTCCGTCAAATTTGAATACAGAGGATCGATAACGGGCCCAATAATTCCTCCAATGAGTGGCACGTTCTCGTCCGTTGCTTTCACACATTCATCAATGAATGGGAAAAATTTAGACAACTGTGATTTGTTAGTAAATAATACAATACTTCCGATCACATTCTGGTTAGTAGGCTCTAAGGCAATGATGATTTTGGTACCATATGGTGAATTGTTTCCCAAATGTTTTACCGCCTCTAAATATAACCCTTCTATGCTATCGTTATCTTCTGGCTTGTCGCTGTCCTTCAATGATCTGGCTATCATCTTCATTAACTTCTCTGCGTCGCTGCAGATATCAAATCTGACCCCTACTATCATTAATTCTCTAAAGATCTTCTTTGGCACCAGCCAATTGTTAATATCTCTTAACATCATTACGTATTTCTTGCGCAATTTCTCGTAGTTAATATCCCAACCGACACTTTGCATAAATGAAATGACTTTATTGTTGTTAGGCTGATTCAGTAAATTTGAATTGTCGGGGAAGACGAATAATGGAAATGAAGATCCTAATGAGACATTCGAGCATTTCTTTTCTTTGATTAAGTACCTTATTGCTCTAGCATGTAAATTCTTTCCTATACTCTGTAATCTTTTGGACTTGTCTACTAACAAGTAAAGAATTGATCCTCGGGAAGTTGATTCCAAGGTCAAGTCTCCATCAAGAGGTAAGTCCTCTTCAACCCATGTTAGCACTAATCCATAGAGGATATTCAAGGAAGAGTTTCTTACTACGAAGTGCTTCTGTGTCTTTGTCGTAGTAGCTAAAAGGCCGTACAATCTCTTGTAGAAACCAGGTAACTGGTAATCTATCTTATTGTTGTCATCTGAAGACATAGAAGCGTCCGTTTCGAGTGTATTGTTCTTCCAGAGTTTCATCAAACCGGACCAGTCCCTATTCAAGTCGAATTCGTCGACCAACCATCTCCGTTTAGGAACCGCATTCCGCAGCTTCTTACCCAGAGCGATCTTGTCGTTCTTTCCTACCTCTATAGTACCCGATTTCCGCTTCTTCTGTTTCCCAATGAACTTCTTTTCCCCAGGGATACATCCTTCAGGCTCAAAGTCTCCCATGAGCACTCCACAAAGCTTCTCAAGAGCTCTGTCCGTATAATCAAAACAGCACAAGTAAGCGCTTCCGATGTTCTTATTGTAAAAAAAGTCATATGGTGACAGAGTAGCCACTATGATAAGAGGTTTAGTAAGTTGTGAAAAGGTAGCTCCTGAGTTGTTGAATGAATTTGGATTTGCACCACAGAGAATGGAAACGTACTTCACAATTCCTATCTGGTACATGTTTCGAGATGCCTCTGATGTTAGAACTATTACCACTTTTGAGTTTTCTATGAGTGATTCATGAAGAGCAGTCAACCCGTTAGCAGTGTAAGTAGTATGGAGGACGTTGTAGGGTTTGGTCTTGTTTATGGGATGGTCTGAAAGTAATTCTCCAAATTTTTGGAATACCTCTTCTCCAGTGTATAGACGAGGTTGGTTTTGTTCATCGTCCTTTTTCCAATGCTTAGAAGGGTAAATGGGGTTTAAAAGTGGAGTTAGGAGAAGAATGTGATCAATCTTATCATTCTCGGGAGGAGAAAGATACTTTGAAATTGGTAAAGTAGCATTGAAATCGCGTGCTAGTGTTATTGACTTCTGATAAGCCAATGACGAAAGTTTCTGGTGACGTTCCCATTGTTCCGGAAATTCGTGTTTAAATAATTTAATTTCATCCTCTTTAGCGGAAGCTTCTCCTCTTGGAAAAAGTTCAGACCACTTTGGAAGTCGATGCTGGAGGCGTTGAATTCTCTCCAAACTAGCTGAAATGATTTCGTCATCAAGATTTCCATTGGCTATGGCCTTTTCCATACATTCTACGGCTTCATTTTGTAGAGCCAAGTCATGGCAGACCATGACTAAGTCACAGCCAGCAGATATAGCGAGAATCACTCCTTGTCCCAATCCGATTGAATGATATAATGCATCCATCTCAAGACATTCACTGATGACAAATCCTTCAAACTTCAAATCTTTCCTCAATAGTTGATTTATTACAACGGGTGACAAACAAGCATGAGTTTCATCTGGTGATATTGTTGGAACGCCGCATCCAGCAGCACTGATTCCATCTAGTAGATTACGCTCGATTAATTTTGCAAAAGGCTGCGAGTTGAAATGCTTGATCTGATCCAATGAATCTACTATCATGGGCAATTCGAGTAATGAGTCCACAGTAGCATTACCGATTCCCGGAAAATGCTTACCCACCGTGAAAAGACCACCGTCTTGAAGTCCTTTGGCACAACTTTGTCCATACTTCGTTACGTCTTCTATGGTTGTGCCGAAACTTCTTACTCCGACCAATTGGTGAGATAACTTTGTCACCACATCCAAAACGGGACCAAGAATGATAGAAAAGCCAATTTTCTTCAATTCTATCGCTATGGCCTTGGAGATTTCGTAAACCAACTCTGTGTCACCGGTAGCGGCTAACGCCATAGCTCCAGGGTACTGGGTAAGAAACTCTGGGTCGAAAAGCGAGTTCATCATGCCACCTTCTTCGTCAATGGCGAACATGATCGGGTATTCGTAGTTTCCCTGGCTGAAGGCAATGTACTGAAGGTCTCGGATCAATTTCGACATCTGCTTGACCGAAAGAGCGTTCTTTCGGGAGAGTATCATCGACAGGACGTGATGCTCCACTATGAGATGGTACGCTTGAGGAGTCACGGTAGTTCCCTGGAACCCGGCACAGAGGAATTGACCAACGTGCATGGGCGGTAGGTTCAGCGGGCTCATGGTGTTGGGAGCAGTTTAGCGAAGCAATCGGGGCGGTTTCTGCTTACAACTTGGAAGAAGAAACTAGTCACCATAAATTAAATTGGTCTTGGTTATCAGTAGTAACACAAATGGAGAATGGGGGCGAGAACCGGGGGTGGGATGGAGGAGATACGGGGTGGGGAGAAGTCACGTGTATGATGGAGGCAGTCTGGGGAATGGTGTGTAAGTGTTAGTAAGTAGAAGGTTCCAGTAAATGGAGAGGGGTGGTGCTTTGTTGGTAGTTTAGTTTAGTTTAAGGGTGGGTTTAGTGGTAGTGGTGTGGTAGTTTAAGTGGTGGTGTTATTGGATTTTTATGGTTACTTTTAGTGATTAAGTGGCTACTTTTAGTGGCTACTTTCACTCCTAATGTTAGTGAAAAATTAATGTGCAATTGTTAGTGCGTACTTTAGTGAACCGTCACTTACATTACAATACCCACTTAGAGGGACCGGACGTTGAATTAGATCCTGGGTCGATATGATTTGCAGATCGCAAATCTCCATCGTAAATCTTCACACTCCACCAACTCATCGTGTATCCTTTCTTCCTGTTTTCCTGACTTCCTGTCTTCCTGTCATCCGTCTTGTCTTGTCTTGTCTTGGCCTGTTCTGGTGAACATGGTGCGATTCTCATGGTTCGCTTCGGGTCGACTCTTTCGCATACTAAAAACCGCTTTAATGTGAGCATGTAAAGCCAAGATTCTGGTGGTGTAGAGTAACCGTGGGGAAGAAATGTAGGTGTAGATGAGATTGCCTGGGTTGAAGTTGATGGTGTGATATTTGTGTTGAACGGCATTTTCGTGTTACGGTTAAGGATAAAAGCCGATCCGATTTGATAAAAATTGGGGGTTTTCTTGTCATTTAACTGCAAAATTGAAAAATGATTGCAAAATGGTTTAGACGATGAATGTTGAGATTCTTTTTATTGGGTGGGAAGGTAGGAATGAAAATTCCACATGAAAGTTTGCTATTCAGATGAAAGAGCATGCATATACCTGAAACGCCTTCTACGACCCCCATATATTCAACCTCTTGAAGTGATATTCCCCATCCTCTAAGGCTCACTAGTTTATAAGCCTCTCGTTTTCTCAAAGCTAATGCCTTCACAATACAGAAATTCCCATGACCACCAATTTTATATCAATCAAAGCGTCTTTACCAGCCTCTCTCTTCTAATACCAACCCAGACTACAGCCTTGCCGTCAACAAGATCTTCATCACCTACCCAAAGACTACTCCTCCTTCTCCCACCAACAAGCACATAGTCAAATCCCATCACGTGACCCAATATCAAAATCGGGTTTATTGATTCAAGCCATACCGAATAGTAAATGACTTGTTTATAATTCATCAATGAAAGGCTATAAAGTGCACTAGAGGGCTTTCTCTTTGTAGGTAAATGGAACTTCAACATGGGAATACTGCAGTTGTGGGATGTCTTCAAACCAGCGTTTGAAGAACGTGTCACAATTGACAAATTCACAGCACAATTCATAGCCAAGAATGGAAGAACTCCTCGAATTGCTATCGATGCCTATATGTTTATTATGCAATCGAGTTATTTTGACCAGCCAGAGGAAGATATTTGGTTGGTTATTCGAAATTTCATGGCAAAAATCCTATGTTTGGTTGGATTGAATATTTCTTTCGTTGTAGTATTTGACGGAGCATTCAAACCAAATAAGATACGACATGGACCATTGTTGGTAGATGAAGGAGGAAACTATGACGAAGAGTTACTGTTCTTCTTGAAACAGCCCAGAAATGTGTATTCGGAAGGATCTTCAATAGTAGAAAAGATCAAGCAGGTATTAATCGAGCATAAGATCGACTATTTGCAATCGCCTGCTGAAGCTGAAGCCCAATGTGCTTATCTTCAGAAGTTTGGAGTAGTGGACTATGTATTGTCAAATGATCTGGATTCTTTTGTATTTGGTGCCACTGCTGTTCTTCGTAATTTCAATAGGTTCAAGGAAGACATATCTGCACCGCCGAACACAATCAGCCCAGATAAAACAGCACCAACACCCACACAGAAGTACTACATCACACCTGTACATTTGGATAGGATAGAGGCATTGACTGGTTTGACAACAAGGCGATTAGTCTTTCTTGCGACATTAAGAGGAGGCGACTACTCTTCTGGTGTGGATAGAATTGGAATTAAGAATGCTCAAAACTTGGCTCTTTGTGGATCCAACTTCGCTCAAGACGACGAGACTAATAAGGAACTCACAAGATTTCCACGACTACCTGATCTTTCCCAAATGTTGATATCCTGTTTTGTGAAAGATGAACCTGCTAGAATAGTTTACATATGGGATCAAATTCTTAATAAGCAAGAAAGGAAGCGGAGGTTGTCGGAGTTTTGTAAATTGCTCAACGATACGATTAGAAACAGATCCAAACTTATATTTGGTAGAAGATTTAATCCAGATAATGACTTGCTTATAGATGAGTACAATACCTTACTATACCTTTTCCCGTTGGTGACATCATCCATTTATAAGTTCCTACCGCAGTCATTAAGTTTTGGCGAGTTACAGGCAATCGATAATGACATTGTACTACCAGATTACTATTTGGAGATCAAGAGTACTCCATTGCCCGAATCGTTGGAGCGCACAAACAGTAATGCTTCAACAGGAGGATGGAGTGTTGGAAAGCTGACCTTCGTATATTCACGAACAGAAAATGGAAATTTGAACTGTAAACATGAGTTTATAGCTAATAGTTCCATGAAATTATTCAGTCCAGTACTAGATATACCCGTTGTATATCGATGGTCTACAAAGCATATTATAACAAAGTTGATATCCTATTCCAAAATAGGCGACATTTATATATCAGAACTAATTACCATATCCAATGAAAAGATAGACGACGACGTCGATTTATTGATGTTGAAATACGACCCTCTCGAGTTTGGTAAAATATTTCCCCACACAGCAGAAATGAGAAAGAAGATCTATGGAAAGAAAGACTTAGATGATGAAATAGATGTCGAAAACAACGAAGAATCCTCACCTACCAAGACAAAGAAGACCTATGTGTGGTTACCTCGTGTGCTTATAGATGTAGTGAATCATCAACTAGTTGTTAATTACGTCAGGGCCATAGAGAAGAAAGCAAAGTCTCCAAAGAAACAAAGGTACCTGCCCCAGAAGACTACTTTAGATAGCTTTGGTAGCTTTCCTCAGTCTCCTACAAAGTCTTCGATACAAAGACTAGTACCATCAAAAGGTACAGAAAACTCATCGATTTTTCCAACGAAACTCTCTGGGTCAAGTCAAGTGGTAGGAAAACCTCCACTCCAAGCAGTTCCTTTTAGCATTTCTCCCAAGCAGACAAAGAAGTCGCCTCGCAGGGGCCCATCAAAGAGACAAATTGCTCCTGGCCAGAAGAGTGTTGATTCATTCTTTTCAAAGCAGGACAATCCATTTGTTGACAAGCCTTCCTTATTCTTGCCAGAACTGGAAGATGAGGAATCAAAAGAGAATAAACTGATCTCAGTTCCCGTCATTACTAAGATCCCCATACTTCGCCCAAATTTAAACAATAATTCCAATTCCACCAGAAAGAGAAGCTCAAGTATAAATCACGACGACGACAGCAGTCCCACAAAGAAGCTAATACTAGACCAAACTGAAGGATCACCGTTTAAATTCAAATCTTCTTCAGGAGATTTTGCTGTTCCCTCTTCCCTTCCTATAGAGAATTCGCCTGTTAAAGGTTCTGTCCACAAAAAGGCAAACTCTGTCGTGGTTTTAGACAGTGACGATGATTCTTTCAGGGATACCAGCTCGCTCATGGAGGTATTCCCACAAGGACTTGAAAAGGACAATCAGAAACCTGAAAGAATTCCCCACCATACAGCCAAGAATGAACCCATTAGAAAAACCGGTGAAAGCTCAAACTTTTTGGATGAACTCGTGGCCATCAACGTGTTATCAGACAGCAGTGATGAGTCGTCCTAGTAGCTGATATAAACATATTCAACCAAAAATGAGGTTTCTTTCCGTACATAGAACACTCTCACAGCATTACTTCCAAGTATATACTATAATTAATGACTAATGACACATAAACCATATCCCCTCTCTCTCCCTTTCTCTCTCCTTCTCTCTCTCGCTTCAATTTTACAATTATCCAATTCCGGAACTACCCAACTCAATCAGCATCAAAGTAAAACATACACTCTTTTTTTCTTTTTGCAATCATTGCATATCACTTTTATCACATCATAATTCATTCAGGGCAACCCCTAAAACCCCCCTTTTTCCTGCATCAGAAATTATGCTTTTTATCAATAAAAAATACATCAACTCATGCATTTTGATCGCATTTGATGAAACCCTTCTTTTCTGTTCCATATGGTAGTAGTAAGTATTGTAGTAGTATATAGCAATTGAAATGTCACCACATGAGAGAGAGAAGTGGGCCGAGCCTTCTAAACGAATTTTTGGAGAAGCGGACCTCGTTTATTTCAAGAGATCTAAAGCATACCACAGACTCATTCATTTGCTAAAATCAGTGGTGGAGAAGGTCAAAGGAACTCAGTTGCCACAGGGGATATTGGACGCAGAATTGGCGACCAGGAAGAAGACTGGGGCATCGTCTTCGCATCTTCTTTCATCCGTAGCTGCTAACACCAGAAGGACACTTGCTCCAATTCCTCAGGACAGATCCATACCAGTGAAAAGCATACAACAAACAAATGCCACAAGAACTTCACATGGACAAAAGAACTTTGACGGTCTTCTAAATGTAATTGCAGGATTGAACACACTTATTGACGAAACACCGCCCTTGCCAGGTCCGAGAAGATTCGGAAATTTGGCGTGCCGTCAATGGCATGATAAAGTCCACGAAAGAAACCAAACACTATTCGACGAGAACTTAGAACTACCAGCTAACTTCGATAAGGAAGGCTTCTTCCTAGAACTTAACAGTTACTTCCTCAACTCATTTGGATCAAAACTTAGACTTGACTATGGAACAGGCCATGAGTTCTCCTTCTTGGCATTTCTTGGAGGGTTGTTTGAATATGAGTTGCTTGTATTCAATTCGTTATCAGCAGTGGATGTATTGACGATCTTTGCAAAGTACTATGATCTCTGCAGACGTCTAATCATAGACTATAATTTGGAGCCAGCAGGCTCTCATGGAGTGTGGGGTTTAGATGACCATTTCCACCTCATCTACATCCTTGGAGCTGCCCAGTTCAACAATGACAAATCTGCTCCCCCAGTACAGCAAGTGTTGTCTAGCCAGGTCATAAATAGCCACAAGACAAGCAATTTATATATAAATGCTATTGCCTTCATCTACAGAATCAAACTGGGTCCCTTTAACGAACATTCACCTATTATATACGATATACACACAACAGTATCATTATGGGCAAAGGTACTACAAGGACTACTCAGAATGTACGACGTGGAAGTGCTTGGAAAGTTCCCCGTGGTTCAACACTTTTGGTTTGGAAATGTTCTTTATCCATGGATCGACAATGAGACAAAGGAAGACTTGCCAGTCAACACTAGAGAAGAAAAACAGGAGAAGCAAGAGGAGAATGAACCGGGATTGATCAATGGATACCGTGGAGTCAATACAACTCGTGCCAATGTTTCAATGACCGGAGCACCATGGGCCAATAAGCAACAACAACAGACACCAACTAGGTTGCCACATATAATTAGCAGGAAATGAATGTATTTAAGGGTCGCTATTGATTAGTTCTAAGAATATAAGTTCGAATTTCGAATACAAGGAAGTTTATAAATTGACTAAGCTGTAAAATGTACTATTACTTGTGTAGATATATCTATGAATTAGTGCTATTAAAGTCGATTCACTCATCTAACGTGCTGCTCTGAAGTTAAACGTGGCTCTACACAATGGACAGGTACTACTGCCTGAACTCTTGAACCACTTGTATAAACAAGCAGCATGGAATTTGTTGTTACAAGTTGAACACGTCTTGGAAGGAAGTGAGAGATCCTGGTGCAATATAGAATAACAAATAGCACACTCCTCAAATCCTGAGAAATGAAGATTGACGTTCTTGTTAAAAAGCTCAATAGCATCGACAATGGAACCATTGGTGAGGGATATCACTCTTTGAGACGCTAAAAGCCAAGCCTTCCATTGATTGTCCTTTACTCCTAAACGCAATGGTCCCTCCACTGTAACGCTCTCCAACGGATAATTATGAGGAATCTTAACAACCATTTCCATCGTCTGTTCGTCAATGACATAGACTGACCTGATTTCGTTAGTTATGCTATTCACCTTAATGGTCAAATTCTCGTCGTTCTTCTCAAGCTTCTCCTTAGAGGTCGTGACCTCTTGCAAGATCTTCGTGACAAGAATAGGCGAGACGTATTTAGTAGTAAACTTTTCTATCTTCTGTTTCAATTGGCGGTCACGGATTTCCTTAAACCAGTTCTGGACGTAGGAGCCAATATATCTCAAGGACAAGTAGTAAAGATGAACCAACACGAATTGTAATTCAAAAGTAAAGTCTTCGCCCGGAAAACCCTCGCTGATAGCATAGTTTTGAATAATGCTATCAACACTGTTTGAAGGCTTGGTGTTTTCCTCGAGAGATAACTTTTTCAAGAACTTATTGTCAGACACATCAACTTGTTCAAAAATGTAATTCAAAAGATAGTCGATGGAGTTCTTTTCCTTAAGCTGTTTAATATACTCAGCACGAAGAGAATATGTAATATCTTCCAAATGGACAAAAACCAAATACCAACTCCATACGAATGACGCAATTGAATTAGAACTGCCCGCATCTTCTTCTTCCACATCGTGTTCTAACGGTTTCTCAACAACTTCCAAAAGAGTAGAAGGGATCTTAATATTCAAGCCCAGGTCTTCGTCATCTCTATCTTGGTTCAAAGAAGATTTCAGTAATTGATATTCAACCACCAACTCTTGTTGAGTAGGAATGATGACCTTCAGTAAGAAGAAGACGGCAACTCTCTTCAATGACAGGAAAGAACTATTCGATACAAGGGAGTAGAGACTGGCTTCTTTCTGGCGCAAAGCTTTAACTGGAATATCAACACTAAGTAAAACTCTTACCAACAACTCATTGCTTTGGACTACTACATGATCATTCAATTCCTCTTCAAATTTCTTAATATCTGGATTTGTGAACAAGTCCAAGAGCTCTTCATAAACTGATTCTGATATCTCGGACCATTCTACCACTTCAGATGTCTTCGAGTAGTTCCAGTATGTCTGGAGCAATTTCAAAGTGAAGTATTTCAAGTCTAAACGGCTCGCTTCACCTTGACAAGTAGATAAATTGTCAGTTATTACTTGCAGAGCAAGTTCCCAAACCTTGTCAGGTAAGGATGGCTGCTTTAGAATAAGTCCATTTAAAAATCTTGCCAAAAGAACACTCATCGAGATGAAAGTATCTTCGTACGCAAGACTAGATTCTAACCAAGTAGAAAGCTGGTTACAAATCATTGCAAGTCTATGAGACGGAATGACTTCGACTTTTTCATCAACATTGAAGAAATTGATGCTCAATGAGAGCCATTTCAATCCTTCTGTCAATATTTCTGCTTCTTTTTTCACACCAAGGATCTCAGCAGCCACATAGTTACGAATTCTATCAAATTTAGAGCTGTTGAAGAACCTTGAGGTGCTCATTTGGAAAGCAGAAAGCTTGATAGGCGAGTTCAACAACTTTTTGTGATCCCATTGCGCTTCTTCAAACGATTTGAGAGACATATTCTCAAAGTACAAGTCAAGTACTCTTTTGAATATTCTAGCTGAATAAAGGGCCCTGGACGCATCCTGGTTAAGCATATTTGAATTGAGAACATTAAGGATTCTCAGAGCTATAGATGTTCCATCTAGCTGCTCGTTGTTGATTGCAGCAATCACGTCGTCGAAGTTCTCGCTTTTGAAATGCCCCAAAATCGAACTCATGATATCTTCCCTTATTGCAAGATACTCATCAGAGTTGGTGAGGTTTTTGGAGTTCTGCAAAATGAGATAATCATTAATGTATTCACTAACCAAAGCTGCTGCAACATAAACCTTCTCATCTTCCACTGAATCAGACTGGAGTACAGAGGCAAAAAACCTGCCAAAAGAGATGATTGAGGTATCCAACTCAAGCTCTAAACTACTACTAGACAAGTAGACGTTGTGCTCTAACGGATTCGAGAGCGAAACTAAATTGATAGGAATACCTTGCAATGCACTGTTTGTGGTTGAATCTATAATGTCAAGAGGGATGTTGTTTCCTTTTAAGAATGACACTATATCGTCAAATTTAGTCTCGTATGTAGATCTCTTGATATAATCGAAGAGCGAGCTGTTGAAGTATGCTTCATCGGTCTTGAGCCATTCAAAAAATTTCGAAACGTCTCTATCTTTTATTTCTTCCCATGCAAATCTGGTGATTGTCTTCAAGTTCACACTATTGAAGTGGTCAGCTAAAGAAGTAATAGATGAGTGATTGGCGACAACCTTAACAAATTCTATACTTCTAGCTTTACTAGTAGCAGAGGTTTGCACTAAATTGTCAAAAATGCCTGAAACACTAATTTGGCTATACAAGAGATCAGACTCTTCTTTTGTTAAGTTCTCCTTCAGAGACAAATTCAGCAAGTATTGATAGATGTCAGGATATGAGTCCTTCTCCTTTTCAAAGTCAACTTGTCCCTCTAATGAATTAAGGAGTGTTGGAACCAGAGATGGAGCTACCATTAGAATTTTGAGATAAGAGCCATTGATTGCTTCTATAACAGTCTCCTTTGGAATAGCAAGCTTTGTGAATGCTTGAAGCAATGCGATTGGTTCGTTGATGAAATCACTTTCTATGAAACTTGGTAGGATTTCGAAGAACGTATTAAAATCGTGAGCGTCCGCATCTTTGTAAATATTGACATAAATGGAAATAGCCTTGAATGCTTCTGAAGGCTTCTCGAGGGTACTATCTTCTTCTAATGCTGATAAAATACTGGATGTGATATGCTTGGCAATTTCATGCAAGCCATTCTGGCTAAGAAATTCGAAATAAGATCTGACTAGATCGATTAAGTTGGATTGAAATTCAAATCCACCAACCTCCAATGCAGACTTCTTTTCGATAACCAGCTTGATTATAGATTCGTTTAGATCTTCAACAACGGTCTTTAGTTGATCTCTTGATATACACTCAACTAAAAAGGAATTGAATTCGTTTTTAATATCGTTCTTCTTCAGTAACGCATCTCTTCTAACAGTCCTTTCAGCAAACGAGTCAAGAATAAGGTATAATAACACCACTAATACGGATGACAATTCTTCTTTGAGCTCACTCTGGAAGTTTTGATAGACTGAAAGTATACACTGCACTGCTTTTTCTTTGAAATCATAGTTAGGAAGAGTTTTGTACTGTTTTCCAAGAATCTTTACTAATATCAACGAGGCATCTTCAACATCATCAAAGTCAAGAAATTGGAAGTCGTCATCGTCGGTCTTGAATTTTGTCTCAGACAAGGCAATGAAAAAGTGTCTCAAGATAACATAATAGGTAGGAGACAGATTACAACTTCCTAGTTTCAAGTATTCGATAAACCTGTTATAACTCTTATTTCCACCAAGTTCCCAGAAATTCTTCTTGACTTTCAAGCTTTTAATATCAGACAAACCTGAGAATAGAGTCAATGTCCGTAAAGTATCCCAGAATTGAAGGATAAAAGATGAATAGATAATATTTCCGCTCGAAGTTGTTTTGTTATTCTTCACTTTCACAAGTTTGATGAACTTCTTTGAAATGATCTTATAGAGCCCTCTGACATCGTCTACATTTTTGGTGAAAGGGGCAACTGCTTTCTCAGCAGTGGAAGCAAAAATTACCTTTAAAGTTTCAAGCAAAGTCTTGAATAACGAGAGATTCATAGTGTCTCCAGTGACAGAGCTGCCCAAGTAATTCCAAAGCTTATCTGATTGAAGCAATGACCCCATTTCCTCGAAGTTGACAGTCTCAAGTGGTATAACACTGGTGTTGACTAATCCTATTATTTTGATTAACATTTGCAAGCTGTTATTCAAGACACGCTCATATTTCTGGTTAGAGTCGGACTCTTTGGTATACCGCTTGTCTGACAAGCTCTCTGCACTTTCCACGAGTATGGCTGTATTTATGTAATTGATAATCTGTTCGTAGAAAATGATCCAAATCTTGTTCTCTACTTTATCCTTATCGTCTTGAAAACTTTCTAGTAAAGACTTGAAAGTAGCTGAAGCCACGGATTTCTCGTTGTCAAACACACCCAGAAGCCAGATTGGAAGTGTACTCTTGAGGTATTTGCTGTAGGACTTTCCTCCTACCAATTGAAGGAATAATGCTTGAACTTGGTGAGACGCCATCCTAATTGCTCTGGAGTTGTCTATAGCCAATTTTGGATACAATTGGATCCAAGTAATAATAGTAAGATCGTCCTGGAATGCAGCTATATTTTGAGCCACTTTGCTCGCCAAAATAAGGTCTGAAAGCGACTTTTCCTTGGTGATAGTGTCTTTCTTCATCAACGACTTGAACACTATAGTCATCTGGGGATCATGGATAATCGACGGGTCCGGGAGCGAACTAAAATAGTTCAAATGAACGGGAAACCCATTGTAGCCCAAATCTCCCGCAGATCCTTCAAATCCTGAGCTCATCTGGTCCGTGGTGTATCTTCTACTGTAGCTTTTACCACAGAAAGATATTCCATTTCTTCTATCTTTTTGCTGAAAAATCAAAGATTATTTTGGTTGGAGAAGGTACTGCATGTGGGACGATTTATAGGTCACGTGAGTTTATCGAAGATGGCAGAAGACGGTTTATATCAGAGGGTCAAAGTGGTTAGTTTAGAGAGGTAGTTTGGTCATGAGTCATATGGTTTGGTGTGAGAGGGTGAAAGGTAGGTTTGAGATGGTCAATCGAGTTGGTTTACTGAAAAAAATCGAAGAATTGGGTGTATTTTGGTGGGCTGCTTTCTACGTTATTGTTGGTGGTATAAGTGAACGGTTTACGTAAGTGGTGATTAATATACAGAATATGGATTTGGTTGCGAATGGATGCAAAATGAGTCACTAGCGACGGATTTGAGTTGAAATTGTATGATACAGAAGTTTCTTGATATGAAATGAAAAAAATTATGCAAATTATGCCGTAGGTATATTTGATGATACCTAATCTATTGTCTCTCCTTGGTGGTGTCTAGTGCGTTGTGGATTTCTTAAGCTGAAGATGCTTCTATTGGAACAATGAAATCTAAAATGTCCCACTCGTTATAGAATACTCAGCGGAATTGATATCCTGGTAGTATTTCTTCACCACATCCGCAGCGATAACCTTACTAGGGTGGAAATTCTTGATCTCAAGATGCTCTTTATTCTTAGCTCTCGAAAGTGCGACGTAGACTTGACCTTTTTCAAAACTTTTGCCCAAATCGATTCTTAAACGATCAATGGTTTGACCCTGTGCCTTGTGGATGGAAATGGCCCATGAAAGTAGAAGTGGCAACTGTTCCCTGACAAGTTTCTCAGGTATTGGATCGGCGCCTGGCTTGGTGAACTTTTTACCGTAATCAATGCTGAATTCGTGTTTCTCTACTAAAAATAATTCATCTGCACCATCAAGTCTGAAGTTAACGACAGGCAATCTGTCCGCCAAAAGTTCGTCACTAGCAAGCATACAGAGCTTCTTAAATATTGATTTTCTCTCTGATGGAATCTTTTCAAATCTCAAGGACTCTTTTTCTTCCCAAGGTTCTTTTGATCCAATACGTGAAGAAAGTAAGCGCATTTCATCAACCATTTCAGGGTCACTTGCCTCGGGATAACCATAGAATTCCAAGACTTTCTGCCAAAGACGCTGTGTTAAAAAGAATATGATGGTCCCAATTGAACCATTTACGAGTGAGTCACTATAGTTCTTAAGGTACATAACCTGAGCACCTTCCTTCAATACGAGCACCTCTTCACAAATAAGATTCTCCAATTGCTTTCTAAGTTCCGGAGACACCACGTTATCTTTAGACTTAAAAATTATAGGACTTGATTTCAATTGGTTAAGTCTGGCAGTATTTGCATTCTTCACCTCGATTCTAGTGGGGAAGAGTTCTGTTGGCTCGATACCATCCTGGTACTTAACTGGTCTCTCCAATGCGTAGAACTTTCTTGAAATTTCATGATCAAGTGCACCGTAACGTAAGCTGTTTAACATTTCAATAAGCTCGTTATCGCCTTGTTGTCTGAAAACTTTCGTTAACAAGATCGTTTTCTCTATGACTCTATTCCACGACACTGACTGGAAGCAGTATTTAGCCGTTCCTTGCTTTGAAACAGGGGGCAATTGGAAGAAATCACCCGTACAAACCAACTGAACACCACCGAAAGGTCTGTTATTCTTTCTGACAATCTGCGCTACTTCATTAAGTTTATCGAACAATTCACCGTCAATCATAGAAATTTCATCAATGACCAATACCTTTAACGCCTGCCACTTTCTCACATTCATGTAACTTTTAGTTATTCTATTTGCAATCTCTTTCAGGGTTCCTTGTCCCAAACCAATCCCCAAGAACTTATGAAGAGTTTGTCCTTGAATATTACAAGCTGCCATACCAGTAGACGCAGTTATACCGACTTTATCTTGGTATACTCTCTTAAGTCGAGTAACCAATGCACGAAGTACCACAGATTTACCAGTACCAGCACTACCAGTGTAGAAAACGTTCTTCTTATCTACCATGACAGTATTGATGACTTTATGCTGTTCGTCACTCAAAGTCGAGTCTCCATCATTTTCAACCGGTTCCACTGAGTATCTCTCTAACTTAGGAACTTTTCTAGCCTGTCCCATACTGAAACTACCTAGAAGATCCAGAGCTGACCTCTTCAAAGACGCGGTTGATTGTGAATCAGACTGCGATGGCTGGCTGGCAAATGTTGTCTGTTTCTTAATAGTATTCGAGAGAGTAGGATTTCTAAAGTTCATAACTTCAAGCGATGTGTCAAAGGAGGTATCTGAGCTGCCAATTTCTTCGAATTCTCCAGTGGAACTGGTGAATGCTTTGGAGAGAACAGAATCAGACCGCGTTAAGTTCACCTTCTCTGGTGTAGTTAGAGAGACTGTCTTTCTATTTGAAAAATAAGAACTGCTCGTAGAAGTTGATTTCCTCGATGAAGCAAAGAAACTCGATATAGCTCGCTGCTTTTGGCCCGAGGACTTGTTTCCGCTTCCCTTTCGGACCATATTCTTCTGTTGGTTAGCTCTTTCTTGGTACTTCATAGTCAGTTGACTTAGTACTTTTCTCTCGCTGTCGATTTCAACGTCGTCTTCGTTTTTCAGAAACAAGCTCGTGGCTCCCCTGAAACTCATACCCTACCGTAATTATCACTCAAGTCCCGCTTTGAAGACATATAAAGACAATAAACTAGTGTAAATTCATTAAATGCTGCTAAATTCTGAATTTGTTTATAGATGGCTCGATATCCGGGAAGATCTGCTCACGTGAAAGGGGATATTCGGATAAGTGTCAGGAACAAGTTAACTCCATACCGCAGTAGTAAAGGGTAAAATATGAGCTATGATTGGAATCCATTACCGACTTGGACCATTTTCATGGTTTTCAGTATACACATCAGATTAGATGTTCTTTCAACACAAAAAGAGAGAACCAAGGTGGGAAAGTTCTCCACACAACCCATGGCCATACCACTCTCTTTTTTTTGACTCTTTACCTGCCAATTCCATACCATAAATTGATCGTATGCCCATCCAACACGTCTTCCCGCCCTGGTACTCGCTCACGCGACTTTTCGCAGATCCGAGGCAAAACAGTGATGTACACAGGAGCTTACAATGAGACTGTAAAGCCAGTGTCGTACAAGGCATTCCACTGGGTAAGGCGAAAAGTAGAGGGCATCTCATTCCCCTAGAAACCCCGACTTGGCCCTAGATGATTCAACTTCCAATATCATACCGTCCCAAGATCCACAATCTCAGGAAATACCACCTGTATTACCCACCGCGCTACCACCTCGGCAAAAACGTACCCCTGCAGACACCCCTCTTACCTCAACCTGCAAAAACCAACCCACACTCAAAAAACACGACATTTGTCTGTGCGGCTTTCTGCTGTTTTTGTTGTTTGTTGTGAACAAAAACAACGCGACGCGGCTAAAAGTGGTAGCGCACGCGGCCTGAACAATGGACCCTGAAAACCGCTGGGAGGTCAAGAAAGCCTAACCAACAAGCGACGGAGCACGGACAATAGCAAGGCTGGAACTGGGGTAAATGGGTCCCTAGGAAGCGCCGAGCTGTGGAGATATACAATTCCACGAAAACAGCCAAATTTTCACCTTCAATGGTGCCCGAACTGACCTATCTCTAGCAACAGACCCAATCAGCGTCAATGTCAAAACACGGTTTGTCACGTGACCCGCTATCACATGCCTCCCCTTTGTAAGTATCCCAAAACGGCAAATCAAGACGTTATGACCTGGCAATATAAACGACAATTGTAGAAGAAGGCAGTTGTATTGTTGTATATTGTTGTATAGGATATCGAGTGTTCGAGCTGGCAACAAAACATTCCAGGAAAACAGCGGTTTTAGTCACAGCAATACGCAGCAGCAGTCACAATGAAGAACGACGCTGACGATGACGGTGATGGTAGAGACGGTAATAGCAGTCACTACAATAAGAGAAACAGCACCTACAGCTACTTCACCAGCTCACTTCACAGCAGCACCAATAGCAACAGGGATAATAACGTAAATAGCAGTAATGCCAGCAATAATAACGCCCATGAAGACACAGAGGAAGACTCCAAACTTAACCGAAGAAAGACGTTTATGGGACTCAAGAAATTCGGTAGAACGTCGTCTATCTTGAACTTCCACGAATTGACGGGACATGACGACAATGGCAACCACCACGATAGCAGTAATAAGAACCACGAAGAAGACGAAGCCTTCCAGGCCATACGGTACGATTCCGTGGCGCCGGCTACAAACGAACCCATTGTTGTTCAAAAGCTACCGGAAAGAAGCGGTAACCGAAGCAGATCTTCTACCATAGCTTTATCATCAGTACCCCCACCGGTACCCAGTAAGAGTGGCGGAAGTAGGACACCCACTGAATCGAGCGAATTACTGCATTTCCACGACGGTAGCTCTAGCGCCAATGATGTTCATGTTGGTGTCAATAGAGTCGGTCTGGGCGCCAGTGGAAGCAGTTATAATAGATACTACAATCTCAAGGGCATCAACAGCAACAACGCCAGCAGTTCCGAAGTCAATACCAGTAATAATAGCGGCAATGAAGGCAATATCTACTACTCCAAAAATCTCACAAACGACCCAGCATATAATAGTAATTACACCAGCACCAGCAATCATAATTATCACAATTACGGGGGAACCTATGGCATACCGTACTCCTCATATAGCACGTCGATACATAATGATAACAGTACCACCAATAGCTCTACAAGAAGAGAGGGAATAGGGTATTCTAATAGTGTCAATAGCAATTCGTCACTGTTAATACCGAAGTCTAGAACTTCCAGTCAGGGCGAAGGAAGGAGACACGAGATTCGAGACAAGGAACTTCAACCACTACCAGTGCCGCCAGACGATTTGGTAATACCGCCTAGAGGAGATAGACACGATCTGGCAGAATTGGCAGCTGTCGGCCTCAACTTAGTTGGCTATGGCCTTTCTACAGATGATTTGATGCCTCCACCTTCATTCAGACCATATTACTTGAATAGCCAGAATCATAGTCCAAACAATATTTATGGGCAAAGTCCAAATAGCGTGTCATCAAGCTCTCTTCCTGAGCACAACCCATATCCACATTCTCAGGTAAATCCGAAGCCTGTCACTAGGTCTGCGACTGGAGGCATAGAGACGATAAAGGGCTCGTACATCAGTAAAGTAAATCCAACGCCAGTTGGTGGATGGTCAAACCATGCAGTGCAATCTTACACATCAGTAGCTTCGAATGTCAACCACATGCCAGGAGCAGAAGTAGTAAACCAGCTCTTTGAAAACTTACTTGCGACTAGAGTGTTTCCAGAGAAAGCCTTGAAGACTTTACGAGAATCGCCTGTCAAGAGAAAATGGGAGCTACTTCTAAGGGAAAACGAAGGCAATCCTTTATTTGATTTGAAGTCGGTGGGACAGGAAGAGAGCAGCACTGTAAAGGAGAAGTCTCCTGTTGATGGAATTCCTATTTCACATCACAGTTCCACCAGCAGCTCTAAAGTCAACACCAAGGTTGTCTCAGAAAGTGACAGCCCGAGAACCAGTGAAGACTTGGACTTGGAACGTACCAAGACCACACGGCAACATCCTGCAATCAGGGCAATCGCCAAAATGACTGGTGGGGTAGCGAATAAAAGAAATACAAGTATATTCATAGACGACTCTATGTCCCTGACTAAGAAGTCGTCCTTTGACACAAGTATGTCAAGTGAAGAAATCTTGAACTCTAGTCTCCTATCCTCGAAGAAGAAAAAGTTGAAAGACGGCTCACCCGAGTGGTATGTTGCGAAGATCATGTCTAACAAGCTTACATTAAGGGAATATAAGAAGATGGAAAGAAAGCTACAAGATAATGCTTATGTATCTAAATATGCAATGACGTGGGTTCTGAAGTTTCATGAAGCACAGGGAGAAACGGCCTTGGCTGTCATTCTTTCTAGAATCAACAAGAAGAGTATTAAATCGAACGATGAATTTGACAAGGAGTTCCTCATTGTGAAGTGCTTGAAGCACATAATGAATGCAGAGCGTCTTGAAGAGGATGAGGTGGATGACTTTTCCTCTGTGAGCTCGAATACAATGTTTACTAAGAACAAAGTTCATGTCATTAAATCCATCCTTTACTCCTTGATTTCGCCCCGTTTGGCTACAAGAATATTGGTAACGGAAGTATTGATTTTCCTTTCTATTTACAAGAACAACGTATTCCTTCCAGCAATCTTGGATAACATGGTGAACCTTAAGGATTTATTAGGCGAAGATGTAAGATTTCAACCGTGGTTAAATGCATTGGAATCGTTTTTAGATAAGCTCTTTGCAAATAAAAGCGATAGAACGTCTGGAGATTTGAATGTGAAGGACTACTGTTTGACCACTTTGTTATTGCTAAATACCTTTGTGGATGGTACACCTTCGTTGAAGAAAAGAATTGCCCTTCGTCGTGAATTTAATGATTCTCGATTGCTTAAGATATTCGAAAAGTTACGCATGATTCACAATGACCGTATAAACGAGGAGATAGAAAAGTATGAAGCAGATGCTGAAGAGGACTACAACAACTTTGTAACCTTGGGCAGTGCTGCCAAAGCCTCCGTTTCGACTATGTACAATCTGATGAATCTACTGGAGTTATTGGAAATTCTCAAAATACAGTATTCGGGAATCAACCTGAGCGAAGGGGCCGAGGATTCCAGTGAGTCTCATGTTGCTAACATCATAAGGAACATACTTCTTGTAAATGATAGTGAACGTGATGAAAATGAAATATTGAAGATGATGAGTCTCATTGACCAGGTAATGCAACACGTCGTAAAAGCATCTACTTCCTCGGATGCTAATTCTATACTAAATATCTCAATTCAGCGTTTGATGGATCGTTTGGAATCAGATGATACTGCTCGGAGAGCCGTTGGCGAGTCTAAAGAGTTGACTGATACCATTAAGACCTTATCTGAACAAAACAAGAAATTGGAAATCGAGGCTAGCTATGGTTTGAACGAGACTCTTCTTCGCTTGAAGAAAGATAATATGCGCAAGGATGACCGCATAGAGTCCCAAGAACATCAGATCAACGTCCTTAACCGTAGATTGAAGTCGTTTGAAGATGAGAGATACAAATACGGAAAAGTGGATAACAGTGTTGAAAGCAGTTATTATAGAGTGTCCACAATTGCCGAACTTGCGCAACAACGAAGTGAAGATATGCTTCAAGAACTTGAGTCGACTATTATCTCAAGATATAGCCCTACCAAAGACGATGAAGATGATGAAGATGATGCGAAATTCTACAATGAAGTTAGCTTCACTAAAAGCGAAAAGGATCTAATTGACTCTCCTTTAGCAGACTCTTACAAATACCCTGATGATGTTCTTGACCGAAAGTATAGTCGAAAGCTGTATCAATCTGCTGGTAGTAAACTAGAGTCTTATAATTCTGGTGCGTACAAACCATCTGAACCATATAATCCCGGTCAAGTGTATTCTCCTATGACTACATTCACTGGGGGTTCCCAAGAAGGAGTAGATTCTGGTAACTTATCTACTGTTGGTCAAATAGGTAGTGCGTTATATGCATCGACACAAGGTACCATTGGACAAGAGGATAGTCAGCTACCAATTGGACGAAGGTATAGTGATAAGGTATTTAGTTCTCGTCATGCTACTGACAATGTTGAAGGTGGTTATTACGGAACAGATGTCAGCCAAGAAAAGCAGCAAGGATATCCAGAAGGAGGAGTCCCAAGTGATCTTAATACTTCCACGGGTGGTACTCACGGAACAGGTCATAGTACTCAGCCATCTCTTCGCTCAGGATCACAAAGCTTTTTTGGAGGAAGATCACCCACCCTTCGTTCATCTAGTCTTGATCCTACTGGTAATTATGGCAATAGACATAGCGAGCGCCACCCTCGGGTAGCAGGAGGACAAGGGTATATCGCTGAAGGAGTGCTTGAAGACTCGGCTCTTTCTGGAGATATTGGGTCTGGTTATTATGGCTCAGGTGAAGCCACGAGCTCAATTCGGACAGGCATCCCGTCAGGAACTCACCGCTCCAGCGGTGCTGGGCAAATAGCATACCCAGCATCTTCGCGCATATCGGTAGGCAGTTCTTCAGATGACCCATCAGCCCAATCAGAAAGAATTGGATACTCTAAGTCTACACGTTCTTCGCATTCGACTCGTTCCCAACACTCTCATCATTCCCAGAATAATGAACCTCTAGCTTCTGGTAATAATACCAAGGAAGTGAGATATGCTAGCTTAAAGGATGAACCAGAATTCCATGGCTTTGGTAGACCGCCAACTCCTCCATTGTTGGGTCGTAGAAGAGGATCTGGTGCATCCAGAGTTTCTACAGGTTATGACTCGCCAAGTTCGTTACCCTCGACAGCAGTGGATGACGAAGTAAGGACGTCTTCTCCAAATCAGCTGAAGGTTATGCCATTCAGTCAACATATAGCTCTACAACAGCAAAAACACCAACGTGATGATATTGGCTCTTATGCTGGCTCAACAGGGCAACCGGCTGTAATGTCTTACAGTCAGCATCTTGCAGCAAGGGGTGAATCGTCTCCGATGCTTCTGTCAGTAATACAAAATAGCCAACAAGCTACTGGCAAGGGTTCCCCCTTTCAGCAAGTGAATGAACATGTCAATGCATCAGTTCCCCCTCTGATACCACCGTTTATGCAGCCGCCAAGTTCACAAAGCGTTACAGCAAGTCCGTCGCCTCCTCCACCTCCACCTCCGCCTCCCCCTCCATTACCTTCATTTATGAGCTCTACGACTGTTGGTACTACACCACCACCTCCACCACCACCTCCACCACCACCTCCTCCTCCTCCTCCTCCTCCAATGCCAAACTTTATGAAGCTGGAAGAAGTTTCTGGTCCCAAATCAAAGTCACAGTCTCCTCCTCCACCACCTCCACCTCCGCCGCCTCCCCCACCTCCTCCTCCTGGTATATTCACTGGTAATAATTCTGTGAATGCATCGGCTTCAGAGATAAATGTCAGTAAGAACAACATCCTGTCTGGAATTTCCACACCTGGAACCTCTTCACCAAATAGGGCAACAGCTTTGGATCTTGAAGCCAATGGTATGGAATTAATCAAACCTAAGACAAAGTTGAAGCAAATGCATTGGGACAAGATTGATAACATTCAGAAAACATTTTGGAATGACATTGAACACAATGAACTTTCAGGAAAATTACAAGAAAAGGGTGTTTTGAAGGAGGTTGAACGAGTCTTCGTCGCCAAGGATACTGCCATGAAGTTTAAGAATGCTGGGAACAGAAGTAGGTTGCCTCCGAAGTCTAAAAAGATATCTTACTTAAGTAGAGATTTGGCACAACAATTTGGAATTAATCTTCATATGTTTGCTAATATTTCAGTGGAAGATTTTGTTTTGAAGGTTTTACATTGTGACAGTGATATACTTCAGAACTTCAATGTTCTAGAATTTTTCAGTAGTGATTCCCTAACAGACATGAGTGACACCACGATAAGAAACTTTAGCCCATATTCCTTAGACCTCTCGCACCCTGACAGAACTCCTACAAAAAATGCAGAAGAGTTAGAGAGAGTAGACAGAATATTCTTAGAATTATGTTTCAATTTGAGGCATTACTGGAAGTCTAGATCGCGTGCTCTTTTGCTTATTCAAACCTATCAGAAGGACTACCTCGATCTTGTGAAGAAACTCCAGCTCATTGATGAAGCTGATAAGCATTTGAGAAACTCGGAAAGTTTGAAACATGTCCTCGGAATCATCAGATCTGTTGGTAATTTCATGAATGACAGTGCTAAGCAAGCAAAGGGTTTCAAGTTAGATACTTTACAAAGGTTGAAATTCATGAAGGACGATAAAAACTCCATGACATTCCTACACTATATCGAAAAAATCATCAGAAACTCTTTCCCTGAGTACGGATCTTTCGTTGATGAATTGGGATGTTTGAATGTAATCCAGAATATTTCGATTGAGCAAGTAGAAACTGAATGTCTCGAATTTGGTAAGGTTATCACGAACATAAACAGCTCTCTTACAAAGGGTAATTTGAGTGATAGAAGCTTGCTTCATCAAGAAGACAAGGTTCTTGAGAAGGTTCGTGATCCTCTTGAAACCGCTAGTGTGAAGAATAATATTTTGCAATCGCACTTAAACAGGACCTTGACAGAGTTTACCAGTTTGATGGAGCACTTCGGTGAAAATTCCAAGGATCCAGCAAGCAGGAACGGCTTTTTTAACAAATTTGTAAACTTTGTGAATGAGTTTAAGAAGGCCCATGTGGAGAATATCCAAAAGGAGGAAGACGAGAGATTGTATGAAGCAAGAAAGAGAATGATCGAAGAGTCTTTGAACAAGAAGAAGGATCAGGAATTGCAGAAAGAAGAAGAAGTCCTGTCAGGAGGAGAGGATGATGATGATGATGATGACGATGACGACGATGATGATGACGACGATGATGACGAAGCCGATTCAGATTATTCAGATGACGACGGCGAGGGCGAGGGCGCTAAAACTGGCAGCAAAAGAGCTAGAAAGGAACGCAAGGCTGATATATCAATATCCAAGAAGTCGACAAGTGGTGAAGGCACTGATAGAATTGACAGTCTCTTGGAGAGATTGAAGACTTCTGCACTGGTTGGTTCCAGTAATGACTCTCGTGAGCGTAAGAACAGAAACCGAAGAAGCAAGGCGCTCTCATTCTATTCCTCGATGTCTGTTGATGAAATGATGGAGCACCGAGCACTTAACTACGGCAGACCGAATAATGATTTAGAGAAATCTGTTGAATATGAGAGTGTCAGTTCGTTAAAGAGAAGAATCAACGAAAGAAGAAAACAGACCGAGATAGTAAACTCTCCAAACAAGACTGATCAGATCATGCTCCGAGCCCAAGCTATGTTGAAGCATTTAAGAAGTGATAAGACTACCAATTCCGATGTTTTAGCAACCAGCGATGTTGACCCTATTCTGCCAGTCGGGATTTTAGGAGCAAAAGATGGCAAGGATCTATTAGAACAGGAAACATAAAAATATTAGTAGATCAATTATATATAGAATATTTATTTATTTTCAATTCGCAATCCCGCATTTAATATATATTTACTGTGATAAGTACTTTAGGGCTTTTGCAGTATGGGTAGAGATCTAATAGTTTTGTAATGAAGGAAGAAGAAGTTCATTGCTTCTGTTACTCGACATTGGAAGTTCATGGCAACAAGTGAATAGATAGACCTGTGAATAGATAAACATGTGAATAGATAAACCTATTGGGTGCAAAATTTTTGTGGGGTATGCCCTGCTTGAGTTCTGCTGATAAGACAGTGTGTGATAGTAGGAACTAATAGAAATTGGTAACTCATGTGGTACTTCATGAATCTGGTTTTCTTTATTGCTTCTACCAATCTCAGAATATCACAAGAAAGCAATAGACTCCAAGCTTTCAACACTACAAGAAATACACCTTTTCTTTAAATTCCTATCATAAACCTACTTTCATATCTGCCATTGGTAGCGCTGTTTTTCTTCCCTATTGAATTCAGACTCTGAACCCGCGACCCTGATCGTAAGAGTTAAATCGTAGGCCACATTTCCTTTCGGTGCACCAATCTACTGAAATAGTTCCATTTACGTAACTACTTAACAACCCAGAGACATTCCTCCCAAAACACCAAATCTCACCGTTTCTCCCACTTCGCTGCCACTGTAATTAACGTTATCTAATTGCATATAATTCATGCTATAATTCTGACTCCGTGCCCACGTCCGTGACTCCTCGCACCGATGACTCGCACCGCCATGTGACTTTTCCTACGTCTTTGCAGAGTCTGCTCCCCCAGGGTGACTCGGTCCCGAGTCAAAATTCCTAATCTTTTCTCGACTCCGCTGTCTATCTTGATTTCGATTTACTTGTCTACCTCTTCTAGCCATTGATAACCCTCTACCGTTACTGTCTTCTCGTGCCCATTACCCTCCAAAGACCCCCAAACTCTCCCGCAACCCTACCACACCACCGCCAGAGCCCCCCTCGCTCCCCAGCCAATGACAGCCCGCCATCCAGCCAATGACTCATAGGAAAATTTTTGCCAACGGAGCACCAAAATCCCGTCAAACTGGGTGCTGGGGCCCGGCATACAACCCGCATTCGGGCTTTTTCGACTTCTTTTTTTTTTTGGTTTCTTTTTGTGCGCATTAGCGCTCGGTTGCATTATTTATAGGAATAAGATAGAAATAGATGGATATACCAGTGGTTCTTTCTGGAATAACATAGGATTCAAGTCGCTTTTGGAGGTCTAAACTCTTGAGCATACTCCGAGATCGTAGCTGGTGACATTCAGTTGCAGAAACTGTGAGAAAACGTGGATTTTAGGTGTTTTTCCTGGGGTTTTAGAGGTGTTTTCAGCCATCAAAAGTAGCAAATCGCCGTGATTCGTAGTCATCGCAAGTGTATCGAGTGAAAAATCGATACTAGGGGCCATTTATTGCAATAAAAGCAGTTCCATAGGAAACTTCAGGTTGTTAGGAACATCCTGGTGGTTTTAGTTTGGTTTTCCGGCGTTTCCAGCGTGTTTTATACTGCCGTTGAATCATCCGTTCTTTCCATATTCATACTATTGCTAAACAATAGTCATCATTGCTATTAGAGGTCAGACCGTCGAGTTTACCTCCTTCAAAGCATACCAGGACCAAGCCAGCATCAGTGCCGTTCGATCCCCGCAACTCATTCATTAATATTCGCTTTCACGGCAATATTGTACCAATAAACATTATAGAATAATCACGAATACTCACTTCACAATGCTTGCCAGATCAGCTTCCCGTCATCTCGTGAAGTCGTCGCTGATCGCCACCATTCGGACCTTTTCGTCGACCACACCATCGGCCAATGCCGTCGTTCTCTCGGGAACCAAGCTTGCCAAGTCGATCCGGTCCCAAATTGCTGAAAAGGTGCTCAATTACAACAAGACTCACTTCTCCAGTGAAATCACCCAAGAGAACCTCAAGTTCCGCCCGAACTTGACCATTATCCAAGTCGGATCGCGTCCAGACTCGTCGGCATACGTTCGTTCTAAGCTCAAGGCCGCTGAGTCCTCGAACATCCAGTCTTCTCTCATCAAACTCGACGAAGATATCTCCCAAGAGACTCTTCTCGAAGAGATCGACCGTTTGAACAAAGACCCCAAAGTCAACGGTCTTTTGATCCAATTGCCACTTCCAAAGCACATTGACGAGACTCTCGTCACGAACTCCGTGGCCACAGAGAAGGACGTGGATGGTTTCGACCGTTACAACGTCGGTGAACTCTCCAAAAGAGGTGGAAACCCAGTGTTCAAGCCTTGTACTCCAAGTGGTATCATTGAGTTGATCAGAACCACGGGAGTTTCGCTCAGAGGCAAGAACGCCGTGGTCATTGGCCGTTCCGATATCGTGGGAACTCCAGTCGCCGCCATGTTGAAGAACGAAGACTGTACCGTCACCGTTTGTCACAGACACACAAAGGACCTTGCTGGTGTAGTAAGAACTGCCGACATCATTGTCGCTGCTGTTGGTATTCCAGAGTACGTCAAGGTCGAGTGGGTCAGTCCCGAAGCCATTGTCATTGACGTCGGTATCAACTACAAAGCCGACGAGTCCGCCAAGAACGGCCAGAAGCTTGTTGGAGACGTCGATTACAACGCAGTCGCCAAGAAGGCCGGTTTCATCACCCCAGTTCCTGGTGGAGTTGGGCCAATGACGGTGGCCATGCTCTGTAGCAACGTCTACGATGCTGCTGTGATCCAGGCCAAGAGAGCTCACGAACACAAGTTCAAGCCTCTTCCATTACAACTCGAGACTCCTGTTCCAAGTGACATTGCCATCTCAAGAGCCCAGAAGCCAAAGAAGATCACCAAGATTGCCCAAGAGCTCGGTCTCTTGGAGAGAGAATTGGAGCCATATGGACACTTCAAGGCTAAGGTCGATCCGAAGTCTGTGGTGGAGCGTTTGGACGAGCAAGTCGAAGGTTCCGCTGCCGAGAAGGGTAACTACGTGTTGGTTGCTGGTATCACTCCAACTCCTTTGGGAGAAGGTAAGTCTACCACCACCATGGGTTTGACACAAGCTTTGGGGGCTCATTTGGGTTACAACTCCATTGCCAATGTCCGTCAACCCTCTATGGGACCGACTTTCGGTGTCAAGGGTGGAGCTGCTGGTGGTGGTTACTCTCAAGTGATTCCAATGGACGAGTTCAACATGCACTTGACTGGTGATATCCACGCCATTTCGGCTGCTCAGAACTTGCTCTGTGCTGCTGTGGATACCCGTATGTTCCACGAGGCTACTTCCAAGACCATCAAGGGTTTCTACAAGCGTTTGGTGCCAGCCAAGAAGGGCAAGAGAACCTTTACCCGTTCCAACTTGGCCAGATTAGAGAAGTTGGGCATTAACAAGACGAACCCAGACGAGTTGAACGACGAGGAAATCGTCAAGTTCGCCCACTTGAACATTGATCCTGAATCCATTACTATCAAGAGAGTTGTCGACTGTAACGATCGTTTCGTCCGTGAAATCACTATTGGCCAAGGTAAGAACGAAGCCAGCAAGTTCCCACCTCGTAAATCTGGAATGGATATCACCGTTGCTTCGGAGTTGATGGCTATCCTTGCTCTTTCTACTTCCTTGAAGAACTTGAGAGAAAGAGTCGGTAAAGTTGTTGTTGGAACTCAGAAAGAAACCGGTGAAGCCATTACTGCTGAAGACGTTGGTTGTGCTGGTGCCATCACTGCCTTGTTGAAAGATGCCATTAAGCCTAACTTGATGCAAACCCTTGAAGGTACACCAGTGTTTGTTCATGCTGGTCCATTTGCTAACATTTCTATTGGAGCTTCTTCTGTGATTGCTGACCAATTGGCCTTGAAATTGACTTCTCCTTCCAACCCTATCGACAGCGGAACCAAGGGTTTCGTTGTCACGGAAGCTGGTTTCGATTTCACCATGGGTGGAGAACGTTTCTTCAATATCAAGTGTAGAACTTCCGGCTTCAAGCCAAACACCGTGGTTCTCGTGGCTACTTCCAGAGCCCTTAAGCTTCATGGTGGTGCTACTGATGTGAAACCTGGCCAACCTTTGCCAAACGAATACGTCACTGAGAACTTGGGATTCTTGGAGAAGGGCTGTGCCAACTTGGCCAAGCAAATCAGCAACATTAAGCAGTACGACGTCCCAGTTGTTGTTGCTATCAACAAGTTTGAAACTGATACCGATGCCGAGATTGCTTTGATTCAAGAACAGGCCCTCAAGGCCGGTGCTGACTTCGCTGTTCCTTCCAACCATTGGGCTGAAGGTGGTGCTGGTGCTCTTGAATTAGCCAAATCTGTTGTCGAAGCTGTGAAGCTATCTGATGAATCCACTCCTCAGAAGTTCTTGTACGATGTGAACGACTCAGTTGAAGATAAGCTCTTTGCTGTTGCTTCCAAGATGTACGGTGCTTCTGCCATTAAGCTCTCTCCGTTGGCTAAGCAGCAGATCGAGACTTACACCAGACAAGGCTATGACAAATTGCCTATCTGTATCGCCAAGACTCAATACTCGTTATCACACGATCCAGCATTGAAGGGAGTTCCAACTGGTTTCACTGTTCCAATCAGAGAGGTCAGATGCTCCGCTGGTGCTGGCTACTTGTACGCCCTTGCTGCCGAGATCATGACCATTCCAGGTTTGCCAACGCATGCTGGTTTCATGAATGTTGAGGTCAACGACGACGGAGAGATCGAGGGTTTGTTCTAAGCAAACCACGAGAGATAGAAACCGAATCGAAGCATTAAACTCCAATTTTGCACCCAAAAAAACTGTACATTATATATATATATCCATATAAGAGATAACACACCTTTATAGACTATACGTATGATTTGAATAACAATAATAATAATACGCCTATTCATATTGAAATTCGTTCGTCTTGTTGAAGTACTTGTTATTAAGAATGGTGAAGTAACTAGGTATAATAAAGAGACTTTTGCATCAACATATGTATATACTCATAGATCAGAATTGTACTACTCCCTAACATGAAAATACTGGGAACTTAAGTGCTACTTCTTCCATTTCAATTGGCAATAAATAAAACCGTCATCTCTGTCATCCCAGTCAATTCACTTGAAGGTATCAGCTTCAGTAATTGAAGAGTCTCCATTGTTGAAGTCATATTCTCTGTGAATCGTCAACTTATTGTTAAGAACTTCGTAGATGACTTTGGCAACGTCTTCTCTTGTGACTTCGCCGCCTTCATCCTCCGCCTCGAGGATCTTGATCTTGCCTGTTCCAGGCTCGTCCGTCAAGCGAGAAGGCTTCAAGATAGTATAGTCCAACTCGTCTTTGAATTCAGCCTGGAGAATTCTATCGGCGTAGTGCTTAGCGATGTAATAGTTCCGAATAGGCGACTTTTCGAAGAGATCTCGGTTGTCCGCATAGATGGCACTCACGAGAACGTATCTCTTGACATTCAGAATCACAGAAGCCTCGAATGTCTTCACAGCTCCGTCCAAATCCACTTGGAGTAGATTCTTACCTCCAGACCCTGCGGTGAATACCACGGCGTCGTGGCCCCGAATTGCGTCCGCAATCTCTGAAACGTTGGCAGCATCGATGCTCAAGAGGGCGGTTGACACCTTGGGCGAATTGGACGAAATCTCGGCGATCTTGGACGCCTGGTCGCTGTTTCTAACCACTGCCGTGGCCGTATAAGGTGATGTCTTTGCTGACAAAAGACGGATTAAGTTCTGGCCCACCTTTCCGTGAGCTCCGAAAACGATGATATTTTTAACTAGGGACATACTGGGGGAGATTGGCTTGCTGTTAAACTGCTTTTTCTTCTTTAAAAGACACAATTTATGGCTAGAAAGAAGAATATAGAAAACTCATTTGATGCTTATAACATCACAAATTGCGCAACTTGTACTAGCAGGAAATATTATGTGCAGGTCAAATGTGGGTGAGATCCGGGCCCGGTGAATGCGCATGTGGTCAATTACGACTTGGGAGGATAGATGAGGATTGGGGCAGGGAATGGGTGGGAAGATGAAGATTTGAGTAGGTAAGGGGGGTTGACCGTGTGGTGGGGTCACTCGTGTTAACGTAGGATGAAATCGAGAAAGGAAGAAGTTGTTTTCCAGCTGGTCATTGTTTTATTGGTAGTTATTAACAGCCAAGACTCTATCCGACCGGAGGGGATACGGCAACGAGGTCGGTTTCGGAGAAATTCCGGGGGTGGGAGAAGAGAATGATCCACAGATATCACGTGACTTTATAGAACTGACTGGAGTACTGTATATTAGTAACCTTATCGTAGTTTGGTAGTTGGGCTTAAACTGTTTATTGAACACTACAGAAGCATATAAAGTTCTTATTTCATCCCTTGTAAGTTTATTAGGGCTTTTATACTCCTCATCGTGAAATATTTTCACTCTCCTACTGTAACTACGGTAACAGCTCAATCCAAACTTTCTAGGGTTCGGAAACCAATATTACCTACGTCCTGCATCTTGCTTTCCATTAATCCACATATGTCACGTGACTTTATCGAATAGCTTCTATTAACTATGGAGAGTGGTGTTTTGGGATATGTTTTCTAATGGATTCTATGGCTGGAGCTATGGGATTAGATCTGGTAAGCGTTCTGGTAGAGCAAGATCTGGACTTTTTACTGAAAAACCTTGTCCTCCCGAAAAAACTACTATCTCTATGTATTATTCACCCTTCTATTAAACCCTATCACGTAATGTGGAACGGGCAAAGTACTATGACTAATAATACCCTACTACCATAAATCTACGCTTATAAACCCCCTTTCGATATTCTTGGTTCCACGCCCGACGGACATAAACGCTTAACTATGCACTTTCTCCCCATCTGACTCACTTTCATATTACATTATTACATCATCTTCGGTCTGAACTCTTATCTCCACCATCTATGTGTGTGGTGGTTGCAAATAAATGGTTATGATTGCAAATTGTGGCATGTGCACACCTCATTTATGATTGCAAAAAGCGTTGGTTGATTGCAAATCTTGGGGGTATGGGGAGGCACAGATCGTATATAAGGGGTAGGATCGGCATGGGAAGAAGTTTGGAGTGTTGTTGCTTGGCAGCAGTTACACGGCAAGAAAATCGCTAATCGCTGCTATTCATTAATCGTTCCTATAATGAGCTACAAACCATCATTTTCAGATTTATTCGACCCCTTGGTCGCCGAAAAGGTCAAGGAGAAAAGTGGCTTTGGAGGCCTTTCTCCAGAGGATATCGACCAGCTCAAGAAGTCGATCAAGTACCCAGAATATCTTGGCACTCTTGTCCCCAACGAACCGGGAAAATACACAAATGTCAAGAATGTAGATGGAGCTAAGAACGATAAGGGGCATTTGGGAGACCCTTCCTTCAAGAACTTGTTTCCACAGAACTCAAAGGTCAAGAAAGTTGACTTGTCTCCAAACTTCGGTACCGAGATCGACGGAATCCAATTGAGTGAGCTTTCGGATGAAGGTAAGAACGATTTGGCTCTCTACTTAGAGACTAGAGGGTTAGCTGTTTTCAGAAACCAGGACTTCAGAGACAAGGGAGGAGACTTTGCAAAGCAGTTTGGTGAATACTTCGGTCCATTGCACATTCACCCAACAAGTATTGCTGCTGAAAACCATCCAGAATTATTGGTCACCTTTAGACCAGCAGGTGGAGAAGAACGTTATGCCGCTCAATTCGCTAGTACTACCAATACGGCCAACTGGCACTCGGATATTAGTTTCGAAGAGTACCCTGCTTCTTTCAGTTTCTTCGTAGCTTTGGAAGCTCCTCCAAGTGGAGGTGATACTGTCTTTATTGACTTGAGAGAAGCCTACAACAGGTTATCGCCTCAACTTCAGCAGTTCTTTGAGACTTTAACGGTGATCCACACCAACTACTACATCAACGAGTTTGCTAAGTTGAAGAACTTTCCAGCCAGAATTAAAGCTGATTACTTTACTGAACACCCATTGGTCAGAACTCATCCAGTAACTGGTGAGAAGGCCTTATTCTTCTCCAGAGGTTTTATCCAGAGAGTCAAAGGACTTAAACCAACGGAGTCGGATGCTATTCTCAACTTCTTGGAAGGCCATGTAACCAACAACCCAGAGATCCAAGTGAGAGCATCCCACAAGGGTACTGATTCCAGAACCGTTATTGCTTGGGATAACAGATTCTTGTTGCACTCTGCCATTGCTGACTTCTTACAGCACAAGACGACTGCTCGTCACCACTACAGAATCACTGTCTTAGGAGAGAAACCATACTTGGATACTGAAAAGGCATCCTCTAATGGACATTCAAATGGTTCTTCCAATGGCCATTCAAACGGTCATTCAAATGGTCACTCCAATGGTCATTCTAATGGAAACTCTAGTAATGGAAACTCCACATGAACAGACTATATCACTGTGTTAAATAGTCAAATTCAATTCAATTCTACTACCATTCTATATTCTCTACAATTCTCTTCTTCGCTATAATTAATCGTGTGATTTCAAGCTATAATACATACGAAATATATAAATCGTTAGACCAAATACATTTCTAAGGAATTAATGGGGCCCATCTAGAGCCAAAATGTACAAACAACAGCTTAGTGTTGTGATGGAAATTTGATAATCAGTCATGGAATCAAAAATAATATAATATTCCTTCCACGATTGAATGGATGATCGTAAACATATGCCTTTCCTTTACTCTCTTGGACCCTCTTTCGTGGCCATCACAGGTTTTGAGTTTCCAGCCTGTTTGAGGTTCTGAGCAGTGGGACTGTTACTTCCTACGTGACCCTTGTAGTTACTACTATTAGGATACATAGGAGATCCTGAGGGACCTCTTTGTAAATGAATAGATGAGCTTGACCTAGGCAGCTGTTGTTGCGATTTCACGCCTTCGCCATTAGGTAATTGCCCTCTATTTGAACTTGAGTCTGATCCGTTAGAAAGTGACAAAGATGATGAAGTCTTTCTACTAGCAAACGCACTATTGGCTGGATTGACACCAGGCCTTGGTGCACCGCCAACAGTGTATGTTGCACCACTATCTGAACGAGACATTGAGGCTTTCTGTGCCATCTGTTGTGCTCTTTGTGGATTAGCAGCGGATTGTGGGTTGTATTGTTGTTGTTGCTGCTGTTGTTGTTGCTGCGCTTGTTGTGCCTGTTGGGCTTGTTGTGCCTGTTGTTTACTCACAAGTTGCTGCTGCTGTAATGCTCTCATTCTGGCCTGTTGAACGAGTATCTGTTGTCTTTGGTGTACAGACTCTCTCAAAAGACCGTATGATTTCGAGAGTAACATAGAACCGAATCTGATCGATTGTGTGTCGTCACTAATGGAGTTAAGCTTCGATGGGTCCATACTGAATGGGTCCAACGTACCTCTTTGGTATTCTGACAAATCGTTGTCAAATTTCCAGTTAGAATCCATACGTTTAATGGTATCAGCCTTTGAATCATAAACATTCGTTATAGTCGCCATCTTTTTCTGGCTGTTACTGTCAACGTCCATCTTATCTTCATTATCGCTTTCATCAAGCTTGAGCCATTCGTCGATCACATCATCTGGTCTTGTATGTAAACCCCTTCTGTCTACAAAGGTACGATTACTTCTTCCAGCTCTCTTTCTCATTCTGAAGATTGGATCCGATAACTTCGATTCGTCAACGTACTCGTCAGGGTGAGCCCTCTTCTGTTGTTGACCATATCCATTATTGTACGCGCTGAAGTTGTTGGTTGCAATGTTTTCTAAAAGCTGTGCGATGTAGCTTGAAGAGTTAAATATGTTGGTGTTTATATGATCCTGGAGTAAAGACAGCAAATGAGGGAATGCTTTGGAAGGAATCAACTCTCCGTTAGACCCTCTGAATGTCTTCAAACCAGGCAAGGGCTTCTTTCCTTCTTCTATTAATTTCTTCAACGTATCGCTGATATAGTTGGTGTTGTTGATTTGGTGGAAGTTAGCAGCAGCAATAGATGAGTAGGGAATGTGGCTCAACTCCTTGGTGTTATTATTGGTATGAATATTGAAGCATGGTTGATAAGGATCGTCGGTGAGATTGACAAATCCTTTGTCTTGTTCCTTTCTCTTGCGTAATTTCTCCAAGACGGCTCTCTTTATGGTCTCGTTCTTCTCCTTTAATACCAAAGAGACGGTAACAAGCTCCAAATCTGGAATCTTCGATGGTGGTAATTTGACATATGGTTGAGTAGAGGAAGACGTTCCCTCTGTTTGTAATGGTTGTTGGTGATGGCCGTTCTTGTCTTTGTTGACAGCGTTGGTGCCGATGGTCGCTGTTCCAGGTAAAGCATTGACAGAAGATTCGCGAGAATCGAGCTTCTTTTTATTACTATCGATTCTACGCTTGGCTTCCTTCTCTTCATCCTCTTCTCTGACCTTGACAATCTTCTTTCTCTTGTGTGGAAAGAATAAGTGATCATCGCCTTTGACACCAATAGTACGCTTCAAGCTCTTACCTTCGCAACGAGATTGGAAGATGGCTCTTTCTGTTTGCCAATTCTCCAACTTAAGCAATTCTCTTTGTGCCACAGACATTATTAAGTCTCTTGCTCTATGTAATGACTTCTGGAGTAATCTGATTCTCTCAGCTCCTAATGTGTCAGCTCTTCTGGTCTTACGTGCTTGACGGAATTCACGTCTTCTGAAACAAATATATGGATCAGCATCGTTATCTTTCTCGTTGGCGTTAGGGTCTTCAAACTTTAATACGGGGTGGATCTGCTTTCCTCGACGTTCTATCTTACGCAATTTCCAGTGGTCGTATATGGGTTTACCGAAGAGCTCAAAGAGCTTAGGAATCGGTCTGATGGCTGACTTTGATGGATCTTCTGGATTTTTATCGAATTCCGTGACAAATGGTTCGTATTGTAACTCTTTGGCAAGCTTTTCCTTGAGGGTAGATGCTGAAATGTATTTGATATTACCTCCTGGTGCTTGCACGTATGGATTGCTCAGTTTCGAAGAACTGTGGAACTCGTCTACTATATAGGTAGCCAACTCTTCGTACGACAAGATATTGGTTGGATCCATGGATAAAAACGGCTGGCGTTCTTCTATGGTCTTCTCGAGCTTATCGCAAATGGTTTCAAACTCCAATTCTGTGCATTTCTTGGTATTCTCTTCGCTATTCTTCTTCTTGGTAGAAGCCACTGGTTTAGGGTAATTCTTATCAAGCACTTCGGCCATGAACTTCTCGTCCTCCTCATCTAGATTATATTCCACTCCGACGGTGTCTTCTACCGTGGCACTGAATTTGATGTACGACTCAGGTTCTTTGAACAACTGATCACTATAATATTTGCGGGCTTCGGGCCATAATCTCGATGCATCTGGAGTTGGGATATATACTGATGCTTCTGTGTCTTTCTTCTCGTTATCTACCTTTCCGTCCAGACGTTTGGAGCCGAGTAAAGCTCGTTGTGCTGCGTTGATGACTTGTTGTAAGTGAACCTCATCTTCTTCGTTCTTATCCACACCGGTTTCGATGGCGTGGATGTCACGCTGTTGCTGTGCTCCAGGAGCGTTCAAATGATGCACCTGGCTGGGTTCTAGCTCATTGTTGATGTCCAAAGTCGGTAGATCCTTCTGCTGGTAGATTGTCAACGGTTGTTTCACCGAGATCTTCCTTTGCCGGAACCGAGCGCCACTAGCATGTTGTTTGGCAGCTCCGGGGGTCTTTGCGGGTAGGATAGCCATGATCCAGGGTCTTTCCGAGGCTTCTGGGGACTCGCTGGATGGACGAGTGTTGGAGACTGCTGGGCTGTATGGGGGAGCCGATTAGGGCCAGAGTAACACGAGAACCAGGGCGAATTTCGGGAAGCTGAAAACACCGCTGAATGCCTGAACCGTGATATGCCTCGATGCCGCCGTTAGAACACTCGATATCGCCTTCCGTGGCTGGAGAAACTGCAATCAACACTCGGATCCGTGTTGTTGTCCACTGGAAACGACCCCGTTCGCGGCTAGACTACTGCGGCACGGGTGTATGCGTTGGCTTTCGGCCGCCAAATTTTTTTTGGTGAGAAAATTTTCCGTTGGCCACCGCAACAAAACAAGAAACGGGGAACCAGAGGATGGTAGAAGGAGGATAAGATGGGGACTTTGGGGAGTGTGAGGGGGCAGGGGTTGATCACGGAGAGGGAGGGATGTGATGGATGGAATTAAAGGGAATTAAAGGGAATCAAAGGCCCCGATTGGTGAGATGGATGTGGAGATGATGTGGTGTTGTGGTGGTGTTGAGGTGTTGTTGAGGGTGGAGGAGTCGGAATGAGGATAAAATAGGGGGGTGGGTCACGTGAATGAACGAACGAGTGAGTGAGTAATTGTGAGTGAGAACGAGGAAGTGAGCGTGCGAACGAGTGAGTGAGTAATTGTGATTGAGTATTTTGTTACTGTGAATGATGAGTGCGACTGAGTGTTGTGTGAGTGAGTGAGTAATTGTTAGCATTGTGAGTAATGTGAGTACTTCTTAGTGTGGGAAGTTCTTAGTGCGGGAAGTTCTCAGTGCAACTATTTGTTAGTGCTATTGTTAAAGTGCCAAAATAGTTAAAGTGCCACTATTTGTTAAAATGCCACGATTTCTTAGCGCTACTATTGTTAGGGCCACCATTGTTAGTGCGAACGACTAAGTAGCGATCTCACTTAGTGAGTGAGTGAGAATCTTTATTAGTGAGAATCCTTATTAGTGCAAACTACCGGTGTTTTCTTCTGCTAGTGGGTGTATTTGTTAGTGGGAAGGGAGAGAACGAAGGAGTGAGCGTGCGAACGACTGAGTGGTGAGTGAGTCAGTGAGTAATTGTTCGTCAGTATTTTGTTAGTGAGAACGAAGAGTGCACTGAGAGTATTGTGAGGATTTGTTAGTGCGCTATTTGTCAGTGCGACTATTTGTTAGTGCCAAAATGTTTGTTAAAGTGCCACTATTTGTTAGTGCGAACGACCAAGTATTCGTACCATTTTAGTAGTATCCAGCGAGTGCGTATTAAGTAGTGAGAACGAAGAATGTATGAGCAGTGTGAATTTATTTACCGTCTGAGTTCGAATGGAAGCGATCTCACTTAGTGAGTGAGCGAGGGATCTTATTAGTGAGAATCCTTCTTAGTGAGAATCCTTCTTAGTGAGAATCCTCATTAGTGAGAATCCTTATTAGTGAGAATCCTTATTAGTGAGAATCTTATTACTGCGAGCTACCACTGTTTTTTCTGCTAGTGAGGGAGTACTTCTTAGTGAGAACTCTGCGTGCGCGTGCGAGTCGGCGAACAAAAGATAAGATCTTGTAGTGAGGAAGTGTGTGTGAGTGTGAGTCTGCGAAGTCTGAGTAATATTTAGCACAGTACCTTCCTATCTTACCGTTTCACTATCTTACTGTCTCAGTACGTTAGTATCCTAGTGTCCTAATATGGATGCAACACAATATATCACTCAATAGGAACATCCTCAACCATAAATGAGTCAACGAGATCATTCTTTTACGACGCCATCATAACCCTCCCCACATCCAACTACACCAACCCTTTGACTATTCTCAGTATGAAAGTTACTACGACCTTTTTTTACGTCCCTCATGAGTCCAAGCGTACGCTCTGTTAGTAATGCGACTTCTCCACTGCGACTTCTCCACTGCGACTTCTCCACTGCGACTTCTCCATTGCGACTTCTCCATTGCGACTTCTCCATTTTGCTGCTGCGACTGCGAAATTTAGCGCCTCATTTGGCCTTGGCCCTCTGTTAACACAACTGTCCACTTCACATAGTCAATGACACTTCCTCGTTACCACCACCACCTACCCTCCTTCTAACCTCATTCCCACTTTCAACATACCCTCAACCTACTCTCCACCTACCCTCCACTTCCAAATGACTCCCCAGAACACACATATCTCCTTGTCCTCCCCCCACATCATGTGACTCCACCACACGTGAATTACTGGAATGGTGTAGTTATGTGGTTGTGGCCCAACAATAACAGTTATAACCGCCTAACTGGACCGGTTATGGAGTCAACGCTCGACAAGGAGCCATTACGGTTACTGAAATCTTCCTCATAACTTTGGCGGAGTTTTTCACCCCCTTGGAACCGACAAAACCGTAAACCAACCATGCCCCCAGCCCATAAAATTCAACTTCAATTAGGCCCCAAAACAACTTGCCGGCAGCCTCCCTGTCCACTAATACCTCATGACCACTTAAACCTCCTTCAGGCTGCAAAATTACTCTGTTCCGCTTCTTCACGCCGACTTGCAATCCACCAGCGCTCGTGGAGCTCACAAAATTTACTCCCAATACTTCTCTCAGCAAAAGCACCAAATTGAACTTATAAAGTCCTCCTCCTCCTCCTCCTTTACCAAATTAACCAGGTAAAGCCTTCAGAATACCATACTCTACTACCTCGCCCGCTGCCAACTGTTTCCCATCAATTTCAACCAGGAAGCGGCTACCTTCTCTGCGGCTGGCTCCTCATCTCAATCGCAAACGCCTTGGCCCAACTGCCACCACAAACGTCCAAAATTCGTGAAAATTTACCAAAACCACCTTCTCCATCAGTTACATCATCCTAACTGCTCTTTCTGCAATTTTACCCCATTTCTAACCGTCTTTCCTTGTACTTCACCTCTTCCAATTCTCTTTTTGGGGCATCCCATGGAGACGTCATCGTGGCTGCCACGGAAACCGAATTTTCACTCGTAGTAACGAAAATTTTGCATTACAACGCCTTTACCTCAATTTCATCTTCTTTCCTTCCATTTTACCACCTTTCTTCCTCTTCTATACTATAACTCTAGCAAAGGAGAGTTGTTTCAATGTGCAAAAAACCATAAAAATTCCTATGGCCCTATTGGGCGGTATATGCAGGTTAGTTTCTCTCTGCAGGTTGCTACCTTTTTTGTTCGGGTGCTATGCACGCAGGATCAAATTGGGTACTCCTATTTGCACGGGTGCTATTATATGCAGTCCGATAAGCCCGTCGGAACAACCTGTTTTTTGGGAATACAAAGAAGGCCAGTATTTGCAATATTTCACCCGAGATTTCTGTACTTCGCTATACTCCCCACCTCCCAATCAACCTTGGCTACCGCTCTATGTCTTTTTACCACCAAAAATCCGCCCCTTCACCGCCATCATCCTCCATTCGTTCTCCCCATACTCCGTACCGAAACGCCATTGTCTCCCCACGCACTCCCCTTTCTATATGCACTCCCGTTCTATTTGACCTGCCAAGAGCAAACGGTTTCGGAGCGATTGCAAATCCGACATTGTGTGGTGATAGGGTGAATAAGAGGGCAATAGAAGCTTTGAAATGGGCATTAAACTGGATAGGGATGATGCGCTATAGTAGCCGGAAGTTCACAGCTCCAAAACGAGCCTCTTTGCTACCACAAATCCTCCCCCAATCTCCCCCTTTGTGACTCCTCCCCCACCGTCTCCCCACCTCCGCAAACGCGCGACATTGGCCGCAAATGTCGCGCCCCAACACTTCTCTAAAGTTGAAAAGATCAGTAATAGACAAGAAATGGATGTGTTGAAGAGCAGTTCCTAGACGGCAATTCTGGAGAAGAGCGGTGGAAAACGGACAGAACGGCGTACAACCAGCACAGGAACGGTAATTCGGCGAAAAATCCCGAGAATTGTGTGTCTTTTGGTGGTTTCTATCGGGGTTATTGTCAGCATTGCCTTCTTTTCAGTGGTTCCAATTGATGGAATAAGGCATTGGAAACACCCATTTGAACCGAGAAAAAGCCGGTTTTCAGCAGCTTAAAAGGCCCCCAGCAAGGCCCCATTGCATCCCGTCGCCATGACGCTGACGGCCATCTCGCTAGAGCAGCTTCCGTCGACGCTGCCCTTTCTAAACTCGGTCTGTCCTGGACCATCTCATTTAGACCCCAATGTCCATTATTCATTGAAGGATGAACGGTTGCAAGAGGGCGAAAAGTCGGTGAATTGGCCCCTCACGGGGTCCAACTCGTCCAGCATGACCGCCAAGCTCGACGACACGTACTTGAACTTCGCCAGACCGCCGTTATCGCATCTCTCCAATGAGTCTACAACCTATGTCTCGTTGCCGTATCATATCACCAACTTGTTCAAGAAAGTGGTCAAGCACAAGGACAAGGAGTCCGAGGGGAACATGCACATTGCAGCCAATGTCAACCCACTCACCCACGACCCGTTCAAAATCATCCAATTGAACCCAGGCTGCCTCAGTAGCATCATAGAAGTGAATAATGCTCCGCCAACTCGTAGAACGCATAAAAACTCATTCAACGACGAGTCGGCGACCAAAAACCCGCTAAACAAGATGACCAACAGCTTCAACAGATTGCTCAGAATCAGCGCCAGCGGAAGTAACAACTCTACCAACAACAGGAACCTAAACCCACTCACAGAACATTACCAATCACTTCTCAACTTCGTTGATGTCAATAGCTCGGGAAATAAGAACCATTCCAATAGCGGATCTTCTTCAAAACCAGTGCTTATAAACTCACTCATAGATAGAATCACCCTGTATGATGCAGATACCTATTTGTCTGAATTGCGGTCGCCAACCACGACGAAATTGCTCGTCTCAACTCATGTCAATGTGTTGAACGTTATCGCTATGGATTCAGATTCGAACTACAAGAATTCCAAGCAGATAGTCACCAATGTACCAATTTTGCCATACCTGGAACTAGAAGGCCCTCCAAATAACCAAACCAATGCTTCCAACGATAACAGTAATAATAACGGTAACGCTAACAATACAGCCAACAACGGTAAAAAAGAGTATAACAAGCTCATAGAAGAGCCCTTGTTGAGGCTCCAGTTGCGTCAAAACATTCTTGTGACGGCATTACATACCTTTGTCAACAAGAACAAAGAGCCCATTGTCCTTCTCGGCTTTGACTCGGGAGAAGTTGCGATTATAAACCTTCTCCAATTGAACTTCCAGGTGTTTGATGACTTTAGTTTTGGCCATAGCCCTCTTCATCCTGACAGTGTTTCGATTAATCTGAGGTCTTCTATCTCCAACTCCTACTCTTCCTCGTTTGGAAACGTTGCTGTGACTACTATAGAGATCATCCAACACCAGGCTTATGAGTACTTGATAGTAGCGGGATGTTCTAACGGAGAAGTTCTTCTATTAAATCCATATGCTGCTAGATCAAACCCTAGCACGAACAACGGCTCCGAAGAGAAGCTCAAGAAGTCTTCGATATCCCTGACGTCTTCGGGACCGGGTAGATATATCAAGCGAGTCGTAGGTAAGGACGCTTACATCACTTATTTCAAGAAGTTTGACTTGAGTCCACTCAACAAGAAGAGTGCTCAACAGGACACATCTGGCAGTTCTGGTGAAGCCAATGAAGAGGAGGACTTCTATTCTCCAAACTACCTTGTGGGCCATTTCAAAGTCAGTCACAAACCAATCACGGCACTTGCTTCGACTATGCCCTATGGCGAGTATAACGACGGTGTCCACAGCGAGAGCCAACCTATGATACTTGCCATTGGAGGAGACGATGGTCTTGTACGCTTTGTAGACTTCATCTTCACGTACAAGAAGAACTATGGTAATCCACATGATATCAAGAACAACAACGTCTTCTTAACAGACTTGGTTTCGAACTACTTCAACGACGGTATCACAGACATTCAGTTTTCACCCGACTTCCGTTTCGTTTGTATCGTAGGAAAGGGAGACTTGATCGAGATCTTCAAGATGACCTACTACAATGTCAATGGTCTTCTCACCAAGAACTCGGGCGGAGGAGTCGCTGGAAGCATTCACCACTCATCTACCAATGTCAACGGGTTAAATCCTGCTACTTCATCTAGTGGACCTGTTGGTAGACGTTCTAGAAGTGGTACTTTGAACAGTATGAACTCGGCCAACTTGCCCACAGCAGCGATGTTCTTATCCCCAATTAATACTACACCATCCAACAGTTTTGATATTGCTAGAAACGAACATAATCATACTCCCAGATTGGTATATCCATTGAAAGAACTCTATCCGCCTCTTATTAAGGAAATCAAGATAGTGGGTCGTTTCAAGGGTCATACCAACACTGTCCGCAAGATCAGATTCGTCAGAGACGATGAGTTCAACCACAAGGGAGAGTTGGAGCCAACGTCTTCATTTGGCAGTGGCAGCCTGGTCTACAAGTTGATCTCATGTGGCTTCGACGGCAAGATCATTATCTGGGAGTTCGACTATAGGGCTTTGCCAAAGGTCAAGAAGCTTCCACCGGTTGAAAATAAGGACAAAGAGAATAGAGACAAGGACAGTAAACCACACAAAAGACGGTCCATTTACGGCTCTATGGGAGGAGCTGCTAGCGGTAGTCCAGCCCTTGTCACAACGACGAAATCTCCTATACCAATCATCAGTCATAGTCCCAGCCCAACAAACCCTCGAAAAGCATCTTCCACTGGAATCACCACACAAGGAACCGGGATTTCGACGTTCCACACCAGAACGAGGTCGATGCACAACGAAGAGCATCCTCTTATCACTGTCAGTGGAACTCCCTTCTCTGCTGGAAGCATGAACATGACGACGATTCTAGCTACGTCTCTGAATGTAGCAAGCGACTCATTGACATCCAGTCGAAACTCCAATGCTTATGCTGGCACGACTGGAAGCAATACTGGAGCAAGCAGCAACGACGAGACTTTGACAGCAGCCACTGAGGACCAGATTGAGATCTTGACCTCGTTGTACAAATCACTTTACGACTTGAGATTAAAGAGACACTACAAAACCTTGGCCAAGAAGGCCGGAATCCCTGCTGGCCACAACAAACAGCCACGTTATACGACAATCATTCCTCCGATTGAGAATGACAAGTTGGTTCCATCCATAGAGGTTCCATTGCTTAGTTTGGACTTGTCGACTCTTATCCACGATGGTAAGATCGACGGGTTCTACGTAGATGCTGGTAACTTCTGGTGCTTCTGTAAGAACGGAGACATCTTCAGGTATTTGATAGAATAGTGCTTTGGCATGACAAAAAGTACTGATATATGACATTATATAACATGAATAAACACGTATAAGAGACAGTTAAAGGAGGAATCGACGGTAAAGCAATAGTTTAAAACATTGTTTTGTATTAAAAGAGAATACTGACACTTAAAGTAACTATAGTACATTAGAAACTGACATATATATAAGTATATAAGTAGAATGTGGGAAGACGAATGGTTGAAGAATGCCATAAGAATAGGCATCCCATGAATGATTAGTGGTGATAAGCTGGTGATAAGCTCGTTGGAATGAAGATATGAAGGTTGCTCAAGTAGGAAATCGAAGGGGAAGCTCTCATGGAAGAAGTGAGGAGTAATGTTGCTTAGTTGAGTGGTTATTTTGATTTGATAGCTAATTCTGATGATCATGATGATGTTGATGATGATGATGATGATGATACTAGAGCCTTGATCCATTGAAAGGAATAACCAAAGAGGCTATTGGCTTGTATTGTTTGTGGTTGTTTTTCTTTTCGTTTTAAACTCTCCATTTTAAAGCATCTCCATTACCTTCCCTTCACTGGAAGTTGGTGTTGAACAAGTTGCCGTCCAAGCCAAACCCAAGCTCTTCTTCCAATCGGAACAAGTCCAGAGCCAGCTGTTGGCCCTCGAACGGTTGTCCCTGGTTGTTCAGGTATTGAAGTGACTGGGCACTATACAAATCAGCAGAAACAGGGTTATTATTGTTGTTGTTATTGTTATTGTTATTGTTGTTATTGTTTTCATCGTTATTTCCGTGGGAGAATGCAAACTCGTCCAACTCCTGTGGTTTCGGCACCTGCTGGTAGTACTGAACGTCTGGGTTGTTAGCAAAGTCTCCTGGGTTGGTGTTCACCGGAGCATGGCTATGCATTAAATGAGCATTTGAACTCGTTCCTCCAGCACTATGAAGCATCTCGTATTGCGGTTGCTGCATTGGTGTCGCTGCTACGATGTCCATGGCGTTCATTTCGTCCTGTAATCGCTGTTGTTGCTGTAACAACTGCTGTTCCTTTCTTTGAGCTTCGGCTGCTGCCTCTTCCTCCTCTTTCTGTCTCTGCTGGATCTGAACCTGCAACTGAATCTGCTGCTGCTCGTGAATAGGCTTTCTAACGAACTCCCTGAAGTTCTTGACCTCTTCTATGATCAACAGCTTCATTTCTGCCATGTCGTCGACAGTTTCGAACGACTTGAAGTCAAATTTCACCTGGCACTCGGGTTCATCTTGCGGATCGTGCCAGATAGCAAGATATGGGTGGTTCAAGGCATCTTCCACCGAGATTCTCTCGAACGGGTCCAAAGTAAGCATCTTTTCCAAGAGGTCTAGGGCTAATGGGTTGGCATTGGGGAAAAGCTCGACGTAGCTGACCTTCTTCATCAAGGGTAGCGATCTGACGTAGTTCTGGGCCCTGATGGAGCCTATCTTGGTCAAAGTAGCTTCTCTGGGTGTTCCGAGGATCAAAAGAATCTGGTTAAGCTGGTCTACGTAGTCTTTACCCCGGAAAATCGGCTTGCCCCCGAGGAGTTCCGCCAAGATGCATCCTACGGACCACATGTCAATTGCTTTGGAGTAATTGGTGAATGACAACATGATTTCCGGAGCTCGATACCATCTTGTGGCGACGTACTCTGTCATGAAGCCGGCGTTTTGCTCTGGGTTTTCAGAGAACCCTCTAGCAAGCCCGAAGTCACAGATCTTCAACTCACAGTCGGCGTTGACTAGCAAGTTCCCTGGCTTCAAGTCTCGGTGCAAAACGTCTGCTGAGTGGATGTACTTGAGTCCACAGAGCACCTGGTAGATGAACGATTGGTAATGCAGATCGGTCAACGGTTGACCTGACCGGATGATCTGGTGCATGTCACACTCCATGAGCTCTTCGTAGAGGTAGATCTCGTTGAACTCGCCGGTAAGTGGATTGGGAATGATATCGAGGTCGTAGAGACAAGTGATGTTCTTGTGGCCTCGGAAGAACTGGAGAAGCTTGAGCTCTCGAAGCGACCTCTTGCAGAGAATCTTCTTGCTGAAGATGTTGGTGATCTTCTTGATGGCGACGTAGCTTCCGTCCGAGGAAGATGAGTTAGAGTTGGTTGTTGTGGCATCGGTGTTGATCTCGTGGTCGCTGGGAAGAGAGCCGTCGTCGTACTTGGCTGAACAGACGATACCATAGGCTCCGTGGCCGAGTTCCTTGACGATTTTGAACCGCTTATCGATGATGAAGTCCTGGTTGAAGACCTTATTGACCAGTCTGCCGTAGTAGATGTTGTTGTGGTTGTTGTGGTTGTTGTGGTTGGTTGCATCGACGTTGGACGACGACGACGAGTGTGAAGGGTTCGAAGACGAGTGATTGGATGTCATTGTGAAGGGTTTTATAGTGTGTTAATAGAGTGTGTTGATAGAGTTGTAGTGTGGTTAAAGTAGCAGGAGTAACAGGAGATGTAGTGTTATGTGATGCTATTTGCTGTTATGGGTGTAGTGTAGTTGGTGACGTGGTTTGGTATTGTAGTGTTGTAGTGTTGTGTTGTTGTAGTGTTGTGTTGTAGTGTTGTGTTGTAGTTCTATTGAATGGATGAAAAATCGGGTGATGATGACGGTGATTGACAGTTCAATGTGATGATGAAGTCCAGGCGTATGAAGATGATATTGGAAGATCAAGATGATTCAAATGACGCCGATGATGGTAAGATTAAGATCACTGTGGTAATATTAAGTTCACTGTGATGGGAAAGATCAAGTGATAGGAAAGATCAAGTGGTAAGAAGTGATGACCAAGGAAGGAGGCAATAAAGTGGGGCTAACGTGAAGATATACTGAGTCTACCAATGAATAGGACCCCAATAATGAATCTCAACGGATGCTGGATGTCAAAGGAACACACGACAGGTGACGATGAAGGAAGTATCTGGTTACCAATGGAACGATGTAACTCAATACGTGGAAACTCCGTGACGTTAATGACAACGATGACAGCGATGACAACGATGACGAAACGACGAGAAGAACTCTGAAGTACTATGAAGGATGAGTAAGAACTGTTAACTGTTAACTGTTAACTGTTATAGCCGGTACTAAGAATCCGTAACTAACTAGGCTTGCTATGGAACGAACTTAAACTAGGAAAGAAGGCTTAATCGTAATGCTTAGATCTTCACTTCTTGGATGAATGGAAATATGCCCGTAGTGAAATAATGAAATAGTGGAATAGTCAAACAGTCAAACAGTGGAATAGTGAAATATTCGAATATAAATTAATAAAGACTACAGGGCTAATCAACAGTAACACGGTGGTGACTACGACTCGATCCCGAAGCGAATTGCAATCAGTGGGCCGTCGTGCTTATATACGACAGAGAGATCAGGTTGGAGATTGACAGCAGCAATGGGATGCTGGCTGGGATAACGGACGATGGAACGTTGAAGACGTACGGTGGAGGCCCGAATGGGAAACGGAGCCGTTTGCAAGAGAAGCTGGTAGGAGAACACGAGCTAAGGCACAAGCTCCGATGGTATTATGGCAATTCTGGTAATTAAACTAACAGCAACAGCAGTAATATTGTCCCGATGGTTGCCTATAAATAGTAGTGGATCTATAAATAACCACCAACAACAATAAAAAGAATTAAAATTAAGGCCAGGAAAATTAATAATAAATATTAAAACTAATAATAAATTCACGATCAATCACAATAAATCCTATCGCCAGCAGTTCGTCAGACAGCCACGGCTAGTCACCAGAGCTAATAATAGAGAAGAACCAACAGTCCATTGGATAGGAATATGCACAGGAACGGAACAAGAAACGGAACCTATAGAAAGCACAGGAATGAATGAACACGATACAGGAGAGATGGTGCAGAAGGGTGGGAGATGAGCTAAGAGTTAATGAGATAGGGTAAGAGATGGTTACTACAAGCTATGGGATAGAGATGGGTTTAGGGTGTTTGGAACAGAACAACCGATGATATTAATATTAAAGAAAGGGATGGAAATTAAGCCAAGAGATGAGGGCTAAGGGCTAAATGCTCAAATAAATGAAATGTGGGATCCCACCAGGATGCAAATATTTTAAATATATCAACCGTCATCGTTTACAATCGGCACCAAAAGAAGAATAGAATATCTAAATCCATTGAAAGGGCACGGAGGTTATAATATTTCAGGATCCAGTTACTCCTTGCGGTATGCATTACATTAATACAATAACTATTCTATGCACCAATGAGCGCCAAAAAAAAACACAAATAACTTCAACCTGCTAGATAATACTGGGTACATGCGATACAATAACCTAATATTGACCCCATGGTCTGCTCTACCAGGTACAACTGGTATGATCCTTATAGGTTCTGTGGTCGTCCAAAATAGCGGTTATTCATAATGCCGTGTTGTTCGATGGTGGTTTTTTCTGGTTAGGGCTTTGATTAGACACCCTAAATTGGCGATTGTTCCGCTTCTTCTTCGTTGCTGTACAATTACACCGATTACGCCCAATTAACATTCGATTGCGTTATGCTGAATTACCATCTAATTACCGTTTTTTATCATTTCAGTTCCTTCCAATTAACCCTGTATTGGGTCCGAAGCACAGATCAAATTTTCACTTTCGCAGCCTCAGTATCCCCACCCCGGCCATACGTAAATCTTAGTAATGAAGACGCCGTATCTCTCATTAAGCGATTTTCAACAAGCACCTCTGAATCACGGTTCTTCTGCGTCTTGACTTTCTTCCTTTATCGTCTTAATCATCTCTTCGTCACCGACGCTAATTTCTTCGTTCCCTACTCACGCTTCTCTCGTCAAATCCCCCAATTTCCACCCGCCCACTTCTTATCTGCCACTCTTAGCCGACAACGCCGTACATCATCCTATCGGCCATCTACTTACCCTAAGACGCTCCCCTGAGATACTTCCATACTTCACCTCAGGCTTAAGCTTACGCTGACTTGCCCGATCAGGGAATGCTAAAAATAACTTGCTGCTGGTGGGGCGCCGCACAGGCCTGGACGAGCGGTTTTTGGCGGGATGTTGATGCAGTTATGGAATTGGCGTTTTGCAATTGCTGGTGTAAACGATCAACCACTTCGTTTGAAGCTATCGTACGGACTCAATCGTGGAGCAAGATGGGATTGGTGCAGGGTAAATTTCGGTTTTAATGTAGCTCAGCTGCTGCTATTTCTTGTGCTGTGTTTTGTTTTGAAATATGGGGCTGCTATTTTTATCACCGTTGCGTGAAATCGAAGCTTGATATTTATTGACGTACCTGCTAAAAGGGTATCATTAGGCTGGTTTAACATCTCTCGTATAGCATATAATGACAGCAGAAACTCGGATTAATTCGGTTCAATGCATTTCTCCTGAGTTTTGGGGATTTCTGTAATATTTTTACTGTCATAGCGAGTTCTTGAAATGAAGTCAGCTCAAGTTGCCACACCTAACTCGGCTCTAAATTCTCCTATTTGAGGGTTTTTCACACATTTGCTTTGTTTTCTTTCCCCTAGGATACATGTATTACGAAATAATTTTATATTCCATCATAATTTTATTGGTGCCTTTGCTGCTGCAGCATGAAGCAAGGTGATTATTTTGATGGGATGCAATTTCACTTTAAATCCTGCCAAATTAGACGTATAGCATGCCTAGATAATAATGACATCTACTGTAAAGCCAGTAATCTATTTTTATTACTGGAGATATTTCAAAATTAGTTCATAATTCTTCACACAGCTATAATTCCCACATGTTCAAAATTGTTAAAAATTGATCAAGTCGGTATTGATCAAGAAAATTTTGGGGCCCTCGAGCTATTAATTAAGTCTTGTCTGTGGTACCGGGTCTATTCAAAGGAGAGTGTTCATATCAACCGGATGATGCCAAACAAGTTGCAATAGAAGGTTGTGCCGTGAGTTTATTTTAAAGCTTAGTACGGAGACGGATTTCTCCTTTGAGGGAGAGATAATTTAGATATTTATGGGTCATTTTACTCGAAAGAATATACTTGCTCTAGAATTTAATTCTATTGGTAAGGGTAATCTTAATAATTGACTAAATTGAATGACAATGTCCTTATTTGGATAAACAAATGAGATTCTTTTTATTATAAATTGCACAATTGGCTCCGACAAATTGGTATCAAATGGCAACCTATAGGAAGCTAATTATTAACAGAAGATTATCATCTAATTAAATGGAAGAAGGAACTGTTCACTTGGGCACTTAAGATATCAAAAATTGGGTCCTTGAGTTGGTAACAATCAAGAAGAATAGGGGTATAATTTTAATTCTTCATGTACCAAACTAGGCGTTCCAATATTTCAGATACCTAATTGCAAGAAAATGGGTTTCTTCAGTTAGTTATGTTATAGATGAGACCTCTTCTTTGAATCGATGAAGATATATGATCAATTTGTTCTAATTCAAAGATTTAAAATAGAAGTATTGAGCAATGTTCTTCGGAACTTTCATATGAAGTTCATGGGTTTCTTCTTTCTTTAAGAAGATTATCTCCCAAGAATGAAGAAGAATCTAGAGACTGTTTGGTACTTCGTTGAGTGATAAAATTCTTCTTGATAGATAATCTGATACAGCTGAAGATAGAGCAATTCATCTTTGAATTTACAGCTCTAACAAAAATCTGTTTCTTAGCAGAATTTCAAGTTCTTATTTATGGAACTGTCAATTCAATAATACTGCAGCATTGCCTTCAAAGTACCTCTATGTCAACTTGAAGAGTTAATTTAATCTCCACAGTTGATTTTGTCGGTTTTTATTTCGAATTGTTGAAAGGGACGAGAAGGTTAAATTGTCTATCAGGACAATTCTTTGACTTTAGATCTTGCTTGATTTTTCTCTTCTGAAGGAGGAGAAGAAGAGTTCTCATAGAGCAGTCGAATAAATGACTTATGGATAACAATGAACCATTTGGGAACAAGAGCTTTGTTCGAATTTTGAGAGTTTTGGCTTGCACTATAACTTGTATTATTGGCCCGTTTGGTTAAGGATGAAAGGTTTCGTATCCAGAGAAATTGCTCGACTCTTTTCTCTTTTAGAAGCACAATTGAAAGATGTGAATGGTTTTCCACTAGCCGCTATCTGACGCTGTGGGTACATTTTATCGTGTTTGCTCTTGAAAGGCAAGGAATAATTTCTTCGATCAAAATCACCAAGGATATGACGAATCAAGCATACGGTTGGCTCATTTCATCCTTGTAGGAGCTTACAATCTTGGCTCAATCTCTCTCTTGTCATTCCTTTCATAAAAAAGTATCTTCCCTCTTCCTTTAGAGCAATATATTTCCATTGCTTCGTTGTTTATATTGGAATTATCGAAAACAGATTTCGGTTATAAACGAAGCATGGCACTGTAGTGTTGTATATGTTTTACTAATCGATTTGACAAATTGAAGCTGGTCTCAGTCCATTCGGGTTGTAGTCGTATTACCTTCCGTGTTACATTGACAATAAAATTGACCTCCATCGTTATATACGTTTCATTTACTACCACGATATTTAATATATAATCCTAGCCAATCGAATACTATATATTCTAGGTAATACAAGTATACTTTAATGACTATGTACATTTCTGAATTGTTATGAATTCATATTCCAAATCTATTTATAGGATAAACAAACAATGCTTATTAAAAAAACTTTTCAAAGGAAGACGAACTATCAAATTTAGTCGCTTTCAAAGCTAACATGAAACGCAAGGGTATGCCTGGCACTATAAGACTTGCCACAAGGATTCTCCGCTCTGAAAATTGTACTACTTCTCCGTTCATTGGTGCTTGAAATGCATAAATAAGAACCATTCGGCCATGAGTTTCATGTCGGTACCATTTAGTATCCATGGCTCTTGAACCATTTGTTCAACTCGGCAAATCCACCTTTAATACCCTTGGCATCGTTCCCGAATCCCACTCTCAAGTAGCCAGATCTATTTCCAAATACTTCTCCAGGAACAACTAGAGTGGCCTGGTTCTCTGCCAAGTCACTACAGAGCTTATACGTATCAACATTAGGAATATTAATCTTAATGAAGCAGGTAGTACCTCCTCTTGGTCTAACCCAACTCATCAAGCCTTTCGAATCGTCAATTGCCTTCTGAATCACTTCAATATTCTCCAAACAAATATCATAGCTTCTTTTGAGAACCGTTTTGTAATTTTGAATCACAACAGTGGCAATAAAGTCATCAACAGTTGAAACAGAAATAGTGTTATAATCACGTTTGGAGAACAAGTCATTAGCCAAAGATTTATCCCTGCTAACAATCCATCCCAACCTCAAGCCGGCAAAGGCAAATGCCTTGGAAGTAGAACTGGTTGAAATGGTCTTCGTATACCCATAATTGATAATAGACTTTGGCTTCTCGTCCTCAGGCACGGAGTGGAACAACGGACGGTAAACCTCGTCACACATTAACCAGATATCATCAGCCTTACAAATCTCTACAATCTCGCTCACAATTGAGTCTGACCATACCACTCCTGTGGGGTTGTTGGGGTTGTTAATAATGACCAACTTGGGTGAATGCTCTTTAATCAATGATTTGAGTTCCACTAAATCAGGCAAGAAACCATTTTCATATTTTAATTGAAACTGAATGACGTTATTCTTGTTCTGAGAGAACACCGAGCTTACACTCGATAATTGCTGGTAAGTTGGGTCTACTACAATGACCTTGTCGTCAGCATTGACAAGAGAATACAATGTCAAGAAATTTGCTCCAATAGCACCGTTGGTGATAACAATGTTTTCTTCATTAATATCTTGACCTACTTTACCTGAATCATCATTGTAAAGGGCAGAGATTGCCTTCTTCAAATCAGGTGAACCTCTAATATGTCCATATGTCAATTTGGTATTCAAAAGCTTGTCAGTTAAGACCTTCTGTTGCTCCTCTACATTGAAATCGGGATCTGCTGACTTTACCAATTGGAACAATTGGTTTACACTGAGTGAGTCTGTGCATGTTTCGCCCATATTATTAGCTATATTGGTCTCATATTTGTCCATGAATTGCTCAACAGCAAAGTCTTCTTGTTTAACCATGATGTTCTGGTATTTTTCACCTTAACGGTATGAAATTTTTCACTGTCTCGAATCACTATCACCAACAATTACAGTAGCCTGGAAAATGTCACAATATATACAGTTCCAACGGCTATGGAAGACTTTGCAGCAATTGACTATGATACCAAATTCCGTCTATGACTCAGCTACTCCAGAACCCCAGAGAACCTTCTATAATCTTTACTCTTCAAGTAGCCATACCGAATGGGCCATCTTGCTTCGGTGTTGCATACTCTTTTTGGAGTGAGCGATTGCAAATTCCGCTATCGCTAAGCCTGCATGGTGATAAATGTCGGTGAAGATTCCGCTATCTATGAAGAAGCAACAGTCGTCTGAAGTTATATGGGTTGAAGAGATGGAGAAACAGCAGTAAGAGAAAAAGCGATATTATAAAGAAATATTTCGAGGTCCAAGTACGGTTTCTTAAATGGATTTCAGTTGCAATCAACAAATCTCATTTTTATAGCAAACATCCCCAGAAAAAACCGATAATGATGTTAGCTAAGCATTCTCGTTAATAGTTGCTTGATGAGGGATAAAAGTCATAATTTTTAGTTGCTATTTTACTAATAAGTTAGTAAATAATAGGAAGCCAGGTACTGTTGGGTATTGTTAGTTGTCAAATTTAAGAAAGGGTGCTTATCATTGCTGCCTACTTACAGGTTAAGAAACTCAAAGTTTAGCTGTAGACGACGGATGGCTTCATAACCCGTGGCGAATTTTGACATGAACTCGAAGACCCTTCAATAATTACCAGCTCAGCGTGACTGTTCGATGAAATTATCGACCAGGATAGGAAAGATAAAGTCTTGTAGTGTACTTTGTACTTCATTCCAGTAGAATTGTCAAAAAAATACGTTTTATTGACTTGTTTGGGATAAAAGTCTCATTTTGCATACCCTGGGAATAATTAGCAGCTTTTAGAGTTAATAGTGCTGCACAATATTAATTATAATTGGCTTTTTTTGAAGCAGATCTACTAGAGATAACACAACCCTGATCACAGGGAGTACCTGAGTAAGGTAGTATAGCTTAGATGACCGAGAGGTTAGCATAGTTCTTCTATTTTATACAACAGTTAAAAAGAGGCCTCGAAAAATGTCTTGTCCTCACGATACGACTGTCCTCGTAAAAGTAACCGTGGTCCTTCACGGAGACTGACATAATCATAATAGTCTACCGAGTTGAAGAACTTGCCCGGATACTAATATAAAGGAAGCACCTAATACGTATTGAGTGCTCATACACAACAATGTACTATGGACTTCTTCATTGTCGTGTTTGGAATTCACCCCCACGCTTTACGAGAGAGCCCACCATCACCACGCCCTCCTTCAAGGCAGTTATCTCATCGCCGTATGCAATAAGTGCAGCAGTGGCAAGACATAATTAATAGTTAAAAAGAAGAGAAAATGTCGGTAGAAAATAAAATTACACTTTGACGTTGCATTTTTTTTGGAAGCTGTGAAAATACTTTGCATACGCTTAGCCGGCTGTCAAAGATATGTTCTTTTTGCATTTACCCCCATCCACATACAAAGAACAATAACAAGAGTATCAAGAAGCGTGGCTAAAACATCTTCCGACATAGAATGAAAAAGATCCAAACCTTGCCTACTCATTTTGAGTCATCTCAGGTGCCACTTTTCAGTAAGCGATTATTAAAAAAAGTGGAGGGAACATAAAAAGTGGTTCAACCAGTGCGCTTTCCAGTGTAACCGTGGTCTAAATTAAGAAACAGTGTTCTTCGGAGATTCCAATTATTATTTAGGAAAAGTGGGAAGATGTCGTTTTTGTTGTGTCAGTTATAATCAAATTTGATTTTGGGACATTAAATCAGATAATGTACCATCCAGAAATGCCAGATGCAACCAAACGCAAAGCAACGGACGTAAAAGTACGCAAAAATGACATGCATTTGTTGAGACTATAAGTTGGCAAGTTAGGGTGCACGAGATATACGCAACATAAAGATGTAAACGTATTTGTCTTAGGGGGTTCGATATTGGGGTGTTGAGATTGGGCTGGTTCCTTCTATACGGGCAGGACGGGTTAAATGTGATGGCGTGAGGAGTACGCCCTTCACTTCATCAGAGTACTGTATCAAGGCATTACTTTTAAATAAGTAGTTGTACATGACATTATTGGGGCTGGTAGCTTGTGCTGCTTGTTTCAATCTGGATAAAGAAATATTTTGCATGTTGATTGGCAACTCTACTCTCCCTTCTTACCCAGCTTGGGAATCCTATGTAGAACTTGTACAGTAGTCACTAGTAGAGATAATATCATGGAAGGATGTACATTTTTACGACGGCGACTTTCGGATATGATGCCGGGCAATCTGGCAAATGAAACTAGGGCTTGTGGAAGTTGTTGACAACAAGAAATTCATAGGAAAGAGCCCGGAGGGCAGCCACATAGAGATATAGAGGTAGTATTGAAAGGCATCTATCAACTCTGTATGTTGTAATCCGGTGAACCATTCATGGTGCGGCGTGAGGACACTCATTGCATGATTTTGCACCTCTGGGAGAGGAAATATCCTTTGATCTTGAATTAACTACGATAGAGCTAACGTTAGCGAGCGAACATTTGAAGAAAAAAAAACACATATTCAGAACTTTATCCAAAAAAAAATATGATAGAAGATAGATCAATGGAACCTGGTTGTTGATGGCTGAACGTGAAACTACTTTAAAACGACTTCATAAAGCTGTTGCACAAGAACAGTTCCAGAAAACTTGATGGTACCTAAAATAATAATATCATGTTACATCAACATGAACGCAAAGTCCTGTACATAGCCCGGGTCTATACCATCTTGTCCCCGTAGTTGCAGTAACTGCATGTTGCAAAGAGCTAAGGTCAAAAAAAGTATTGGTATTGAGACCTCCCCTTTAGGAGAAGCAGCCTACGGTGCATGCATTGTAGACAAGAAGTACAAAGGTTATGATGGTGGCAAATGATGGTAGTGTAATCGAGGCCAACAAAAGTAATACAACTGAACATCATCACAGTTTTGAGATCGGCCAGTGTACATTCTAACAAAGAATGGCGACACGTACTTCGCGCACAGTAGACACAGACACTGTATTCTAGTACAACCAACAATGGAAGAAAAAATAAATTAAATATATTTTTTAAAAAATATTATTGCAATCTAAGAATTAAGCAAATCACATACAAAAATAAACCATAAAACCGGTTCTCTGAAATAAGAAAAATCACAGTATGGGCTATCTCCAACCATCAAATTCACATCGTGTTTTCGAGCCCTTGCAGGTTGATACAAGCCCGAGTAGAAGTGTTTGTGATGACAATTCAGGTATAGAAGGCTTGAAAAATAAGAAAAAAGACTTCTTATATCAAATTAGTAAAAAGAAACGAAGTCAAAGACATTTTAGTTACATGGAGAACACGACTTGAGATCACATCCACAACTCACTGGATGGTCAAGAATTGGCGCTGGGACCTTATTTTTCATCGTATATATAACATAGGGGAATTCTCCATTTTTTTGGGATGTCATCACTGATGGGTGATATTATTTCACACCCATTCCTCACAGCATTGCCTAGGTACACTGATCTCAAATAAGACATCCTTATTTAAGCATCACTTACATACTGCAGTCATTAGTACTGCTGCGTCGTACATATTTACGTGCCCAAGCGTTGCCGGCTAATTCTTTAACTCGATAATTCTCCGCTACTAATCTGCTATTGGAGCTTTTAACTTTCACCACCATTTCTCGTGAGATTACCACTGCAACAAGAGCCCCGAGATAGTCGCTGCCGCAGATCCTGGTTTTGATTATAACCACTGTTGAATCCTCCTCCGCCAATTAACGTGCTGCTGCTCCAACCTGCCATTGTAAGCCCATCACCCGCAAGGCAATCGCACCTATATAATACATCCCACTGACATATATATATATAATTGCACAATTGCACAACTGTCCCGTTCCATTGTCCTCCCCCCATTACGACACCTTCGTTCTCGCTAGCTTCAGGTCTCGCTACGATCCGCTCCCCTCCTGCCGTCTCCACTAGCCACCTTGCCCATTTTTCCCACTGCACCAGCCTCAAGGCTCCCCCGGTTATTTTTTTCTCTCCCTAATTCCCGCCAACACTACCCGGGCCCCCACCAAATTCCTCGCTATTCTCACCAAGTGCTTCTTTCTTTGTCGCTAACTCAGTGGAACCAGTTTATTCACAAAACAATTGACATACCAGTTTGGTTAGCTATTTGCATCCAAACACCACCAAAAAACCCCATCTTTCCCTTCACCACGATCTCCGCATCCTCATGAACGACTCCAACTCGTCGTCTTCCAAAGACCGCTTGGAAGACCTAGCGTCGTTGTTCCTACCGGACATCTTACATCCCATTCAGTCCAACTCACACACGCCATCGGGCCAGGGTTCGGCCAATAATACCAGTGCCAACAGCTTGAGCAACCCCAATTCCGGCCCCACGGGCTCGTCTGCATCCACCGTCGTCAAACAAGAGGTGTTTGACTCGATTTCACCGGATTTCAACCTCTTGCGTAGAGACAGCCTAAACAGTCATACCAATACTCCTCCAACAAACAACTCCGAAGGTTCGTCGGCACCAGCGCCTAATAACAACAATAATAACACTAGCACCAACGCCAATGCCAATGCGAATGCAAACACGTCCTCTGGCCAGGTCACAACCGCTTCGTTCAACGACTTTCTT